>JALIZH010030357.1:0-45589 GCA_030522465.1 Rhipicephalus appendiculatus | reverse complement strand
ATTGCGAAGTCTTCATGTGTAGACCAGGGAAGTATTGTGTCGATGAAGCTTTGGGGATGGCGAGCGTAGAGCAAGAAAAAAAAGGCGCATACCCCGTGACTTCGTGCTTCGCCGTATTGTATGCGTACGTAACAAACGGCAAAATAGAGTCCCAATTTTTGTGGTCATAGGACACATACATGGCAAGCATGTTCGTCAAGGTGCGATTCGTGCGCTCAGTGAGGCCGTTTGTTTGAGGGTGGTAAGGTGACGAGTGCCGATAATCAGACCCACAAAGGCGTAATAATTCCTCAACAACATCCGCTGTGAACTGCCGTCCCCGGTCACTAATCACAACACGCGGAGCACCGTGACGAAGAATGACGGAGTGTAGCAGGAAGAATGAGACGTCAGCTGCTGTAGCCGAGACGAGTGCTGCCGTCTCAGTATACCGCGTCAGGTAGTCCACGCACACTATAATCCAGCGACACCCAGTAGATGACTTAGGTAAGGGGCCAAGCAAGTCAACGCCGATCTTTTCAAAGGGGAGGGTGGGTGGTTTAACTGGCTGCAAGGCACCCGCCTTAGGCGTTGTTGGTTGTTTGTAACGTTGGCAAATAGCACAGCTGGCGACGTACTGTTTTGTTGTCTTCCAGAGCTTGGGCCAGTAGAAACGCTGACGTACTCGGTGCAGCGTCCGAGCAAAGCCTAGGTGGCCTGATGTGATGTCATCGTGCATGGCGCGAAGGATGTCGGGTCTAAGGTTCTGGGGGCACGACGAGGAGGAGTGGAGCACCTTCAGCTGAATAGTTCTTCTTATACAGTAAACCTGCGGACATGGTGAAAGGGGAACCCTCCGTGGTGTTGACCGGAGCGGCATCAAGAAGATTCCTAATGGAAGGGTCTTGTTCCTGTTCACGCTTGAAGGCCGCGGCATCAGGAAGCTCCCGTGGATATGGCAAAAAAGATATTCGTCCAAGTCATCGTCCCCATCCCGAGTGCTTGCTGACGGAAGTCTAGATAAACAGTCAGCATCGGTGTGACAGCGACCACTTTTGTATGTGACCGAAAAGTCGTATTCTTGCAACCTTAACGACCAGCGAGCTAAGCGGCTGGTGGGGTCGCGCAGTCCAACCAACCAGCAAAGTGAATGGTGGTCGGTGACTATCCTGAAGCGACGGCCGTACAGGTATGGTCGAAACTTTTGAATGGCGAACACGACCGCGAGGCATTCCATTTCGGTGACAGTATAGTTCCGTTATGCCTTTGTGAGTGTACGGCTTGCATACGCGATCACTTGTTGGCGTCCACTGTGTATTTGTACAAGTACCGCTCAATGCCCACACCACTAGCATCGGTGTGAAGCTCAGTTGGCGCCTCAGGATCAAAATGGCGTAAAATCGGAGCAGAGGTAAGTAAAAATTTTAGCTCGCTGAACGCAGACTCACTCTCAGCAGTCCATGCAAAAGGTGTGTCCTTGTGAAGCAGCGACGTGAGTGGATGAGCTAGACGTGCAAAGTCCTTGATAAAACGGCGGAAATACGAGCACAGTCCAAGGAAGCTACGAAGGTCTTTCACCGTCTTCGGTTGCTCGAAGTCACGAACTGCAGCAAGCTTCCCAGGGTCGGGACAGACACCTTCCTTGTCGACAAGGAAACCCAGAACAAGCGTTTGACGTTCACCAAAGTGACACTTTTTCGAATTAAGAACCAATCCCGCACGGCGGATGCAGTCGAGAATGACTTCAAGCCGTTGGTTGTGCTCGTGGAATGTCCTGCCGTAAATGACCACGTCGTCGAGGTAGCACATGCATATTTCCCATCGGAGTCCGCGAAGGATCGTGTCCATGAATCGCTCGAAGGTCGCCGGAGCGTTACACAGACCAAAGGGCATTACGTTAAACTCAAAGAGGCCATCTGGTGTAATGAAGGCGGTCTTCTCTTTGTCTTGAGGGTTCATAGGTATTTGCCAGTAGCCTGAGCGCAAGTCGACAGATGAGAAGTACGAGGCGGAGTGTAAGCAGTCGATGGCATCGCCTATTCGTGGTAGTGGATACACGTCCTTTTTTGTTACTGCGTTTAGGCGTCTATAGTCGACGCAGAATCGCCACGAATCATCTTTCTTCTTGACCAGTATAACTGGGGCTGCCCAAGGACTACAGGACTCTTGAATGACACCCTTCTGCAGCATTTCCTTTACTTGATCGTCAATCACTTTCCTTTCGGCGGGAGAGACGCGATAAGGCTTTTTGTCTAATGGGGGCTGCTGCCCCAGTATTGATGCAGTGGTGCACGCGGGATTGTGGTGGAGAAGGCAGAGGCTCAGGTTGTGCAAAGTCGAAGACGGTAGCATAGCGCGCAAGAAGCTCTTGGAGCACGCGTTGGTCGGACGAGGGGAGCGATTTGTTAATCATGCTCTTGAACTTTGACGGGTGGTCAGAGAGTGGCGAAGTTTTGTCGGCCGTGACAGCAACTGCACGAATACTCACAGCGGTATCTTCTTCGAAGTAAGCTAGCTTCAACCCAGCAGGTAGAAGAACCGACTCGGAAGACACGTTCACTGTCCACACGTGAGCAGAGCCGTCGACGAGCTTGACAAGTGAACGAGGCACGATAAGCTGCTTCTTCAGTGTGTTAGAATAGTCCGGCTCAATTAATCCACAGGACAAACCCTCACGGGGGCGAGATGAAGTCACTTTAACAAACTTTGCTGTTTCCGCAGGCAAAAGCACATCATCAGACACGGAAAATACCTCAACTTGATCGGACGGCATATCTTCAAAAGCATGCGGTAATGTATCGGTTCTCATAGAAATTTCCCCAGCTCTGCAGACTAATGTCGCTCCACAGTCCCGCAAAAAGTCAATGCCAAGAATTACATCATGAGTAGCACGTGCTAATACGGTGAATTCAGTTTGAAACGCCTGTTCGCCCACGGTGACCAAAACTGAACATACTCCAACAGGTCGCAACAGCTCTCCGCCAACACCACGAAACGAGGAATGCCCGTTCCAGGCAAACATAACTTTCTGTCCTAGGCGATTCTTGAACGAAAGGGACATCACAGACACGGAAGCACCAGTATCCACCAAGGCTACAGTACTCACGCCTTCGACACAAATACACACTTTGTTCTTTGACATAATGACAGGCGGAGGAATTTGCGAAGATGACCGTCCTGCGACCTCACCTCCATCGGTCGCACCAGCTAGTTTCCCAGCTGGGGCGGTGTAGGCGGGCGGCGACTTGGTGATGGCGATCGACGGTTCCGGGTTGGCGGCGGAGTCAGGCTGCGGTCAGACACCGGGGACGCGTTCCTGGGCATGTATTCTCGAGGTGGCAGATGAAAAGGGGCAGATGCAGCAGACGGTTGCCAGGGTGTGGTGTCTTGCATGCGAGCTCGCGGGTACGCACGATCTCTTGCAGGGCGTTGCGGACGACGTCTGCAGTACCTCGAGATGTGTCCTGGAATTCCGCAGTTGAAGCAGACAGGTGGGGTGCGAGGGTTTTCGTTGTTGTAGGACACAGGTATTCTGGGCATTGCGTAATCGAGAGGCATTCGCCGAGGCGGTACGTCCTGTCGGCGTGGAAAACTCGTCACTCGAGGCTGTGTGGCGCCCTCCATAAAGACGTCATCGCAGGCTGGGCGGTTGGTGTATGCAGGTCGCGACCAGGCGACCGGTACTTCCGAATAGCGCTCATCCAATGCACATTGGTGACAGACGCGGTTGACATCGCCGCCTTGAAAGTGAGCCAGTTCATCTCTGACAACACGACGTACCATAGCGGCGAAGTCTTCAGAGGAAGAGGCGTCCAGACTAGCAACGGTCGGGACATTGTCCAGTCGACCGAACTTCGGAAGTATCCGCCGTGTTTTGAGAGCTTCAAACGCGCGACAGTGACGCCTCAAGTCCGACGGGGTCGTAACGTCTTCCTTAGAGATCAGAAAATTATAAACATCCTCAGCAATTCCCTTGAGCAAGTGCCCCACTTTGTCCTCGTCTGACATGTTTGGATTCACTATTCCGCAGAGCTTCAGGATCTCTTCTATGTAGGTCGTACACGTCTCTCCAGGTAACTGTGCTCGCCGGGAAAGTGTCTGTTCAGCCTTTTTCTTTTTGGAAAGCGAATCACCGAAGCACTTCTTTATCTCTTGAACGAAGACCTCCCAAGTTGTTAGTGCACTCTCATGGTTATCGAACCACAGAAGTGCAGTTCCCGCAAGGAAGAGGACAACGTGCGAGAGTTGTGCTGAGGTGTTCCATTCATTAAGACGGCTCACCCTCTGGTAGTGCTTCAACCAGTCATCGACGTCTTCATCTTCTCTTCCTGAGAATGTGCGGGGCTTCCGATAAAGTGTGCAGCCCGCCTGTCTTGGGCGAGCATTCTCTTGCGCGGTTCGTTCCCGACCGTCGTCGCCTGCATCCGTGTCATTCATGGCCACGTCTTGCGGTGGTAGCCCGGCCAACCGTTTACTGCGTCGAGGGGGCGGTAGAGCTCGGTCGTCCAGGGTGATGTACCCCGCACCTCCACCAAAACTGTAACGATGGAATGGGTTTTATTTACAAGGTGAGAGATGTTAGTGCAGCGCAAGGGACAGGACGAACGGTCAGCCCCACGACTGCTTCGCTTCGCGCGCGTTCTTCTCCTTCCTCTTCTTCTTGGCTCCAGCGAACTGCAGCTGCGTGACAATATAGGCAAGCAAAGTTAAAAAATTTCGGGGGGAAGGTTTGAACCCCCCCCACTCGCTTGGCTACACCACTGATAGTGACCTAAACTTTTGGCAAGCTGCCATATGCAGTGGCATGAAAGATTGGCCCACTTGCAGTCATGTGATTCATCGCTTTTATCCACATCCAGTTAGAGCGAGCATTCAGACTGACAGCATTAAAGCATCATGCGTCACACTTACAAAAAGATGTTACTCTTGAAACAGTATATTATACAGTTCAATCCCATTATAAGAGACATGCACCGAGGAGCAATTCTTGTCTCTTACATGCAGTGTCCCTTATAAGTAGGGTACCATGTTCTCATTTTCCTGATCAACCCTTATTTTTATGCAGGCAAACTGGTGTCTCTTGTACCCATTTGCCTCTTACATCGTCTTTTATAAAGAGGTTCGACTGTATTGGTAAGACATGGCAGAGTATTACACAGTGGGACACGAGACAACCTCTCTGATTGGCAATTACCAATAAAACCTGTGTATGATGGCACATCGCTTAAACAAAATTCTTGTACTTCTGCACATGCCTCTTCTTTGAAGTAGCCCTCATATTGGCATACTCCCACTGAATGTGAAAGGGCTTTGCCTACTGTGTGTGGACCACTTGCCCCAAGTTTGCTCATTCACAGCATATTTTATATTCTCGAACTCAGCATACATTAGTCAGTAAATGTCAGTATCTGCTCTCCGAGTTGCACATACCTTCTTATCTCCAGGTGACTGTACTCAGGCATGAGTCATACTTGACCTCCCAGGCATGAGTCACACACAAACTCCTGTAAGTATCTATATCTTATCTGCAAACAGGCCAGCTGCATTGAACACAGGAAAAAGAAAATTGTGCGTCAGAGCCTGCAAGGGTTCATTTGAAGGGGAAGGGGTCTGCAGCCCTGCCCCCCTTTCTACCTGATAGCTCGTGGTGCACAATGGGGGAGGGGGTGTGATGAAAGTTGAGTTTTTTAACATTTATTTTTTTGTAAGCAACATGTGAAAGCACTTATATTTAGTGAAAAATACCTTATACAGGCCCGAAGGCAGCGAGTATGAGGGTAACAATGAAATCACTAGTAAACTTGTGAGGAACAGGGCTACAATGCAAGTGAATAACAACAAACTAATAAAAAATACAATGCAAACAAAATTAACAGTGCAGTACGTTATCAAAATTCAAAGCACATACAACAGCAGATTGCAGCACGTTCAAGAAAAAAAATGCAACGCTTCCTAAAAATAAACAAAGCTTGAAAGTTAAATGATAAAACAAGCTCATGACGCTATTGTAAGAAAATGCACCTCGACATCTCCATTGAATGATGAAGAGCCATAAGAAAGTTGACTGTGTCTGTGGCATTATATACCAGCGTATAATAGCCTGGCCGAAGCTTCTGAAGCTGTAGTTAAACTTGTAAGTTGAAATCTGCATTATACTGGAAATAAATTGTGCTGCTTGTGGAAGTCGGCTTGTTCTTATTAATATTTTTTTCGACAGGTGTCATTGGCAGCAATGGGGAGAAAAAACGGTGACCTTATAGGCTACAACATGCGATGTTGTTTTATAACAGAATGAAGGCAATATTGTTACACGAGACGTTACGGCTGAAGGGGCCGTCTATTAGGGGCTGAAAGTGGGTGCAGGAGCGGCCAACAAGTAGTCAACCTCAGCGTCGTCGTCTTCCCTCTAGCTGCAGCTCGGGGCGGCCAGCACGTTCACTCGTCTTCATTGTCCTCGCAGGTGCGTGGCGCGCAACAATATGTTTAAGCTGAGGCTTTGAATTTGATAAGAATCAAAGATATGCTTGTGCCGTAAGCTGATGATAGGCTCACACATTCGTTAAATAGCGAGCCCTCTGTGAAGCACAATATGTGTTTGATGCGAAGTATGTAGGAGAGTGCAGTCTCTGATGTGCACACTGTGATGCACTTTGGCATCTCAATGCTATTGAGTTGTTTCCCGTCAGCATATGGTGTGCCAGTGTGTTATCACCAGTTATATTAAATACTGTGGGCACTTCATTGAGTCAAAAAAATAAAATCGCAGTTCCTCCTGAGAAGTGAATATCACTCATTTTGGTTGCAAATAATTGGGAAATTTTCAGCATGTGTGTACGATAGGTTACGAAAAAAAAGCTTTTTTTTTTGCTTGCACATTTGCCTAACGTAATCAGTGCGTCAAGTAAACGTCATCTGTGCAGCTGTATTACAGCACACTTTATATCGGCGTCAGACACTCACTAATTAACTGTCATAAATGTCACTTTCACTAATTATTAAATTTGCCTAATATACAAAAATTACCATACAATAAACTCTAAATAACTTGCACCAATTAACTCACTACTCGGTCAATTTGCTTTGATTGTCATCACATACACACAGAGTCAAACTTTTACTCGCTTTTGCATATGGTTTTCACTAGCCTAGACGTCACTTTAGGCCGAGTCAAGCGAGCATGATGAAACTGTCCATGATATGTCTGCTGCGTCAGGGGATAGTCATCTTTATCGCCTACGCTTTATGTCACGCGAGCGGCGCTTTTTAAGCGCGGAGCTTTCTTAGCGTAACATATGCCATAGTAGCAGGCATCGGCTGAAGCGCCATTGGCTGAGCTAGCAGGCCACATGATCTCGCTTTGGCCAATCAGGTTTAAGCGCGCGTATTTCAAATCTAGCGGCGAATTTAGGACACTCGCGCGCTTTCCTAACCGCAATAAGACCCTTTTGCTGGCATGGTTTATGTCATTGAATGGGTAGCGTACTGCGCGAACACGAAGGCAGGAAGCAGAAAAATTTACATCATCTTCCCAAAGGGAACCCTGATGGGATGCGAAGCAGCAGCGTTGCGCATGGGAGCGGGGGGAGAGGGTGAAGCGAGAGAGAGGTGACACGTACAGACATGTTTCAACGCGTACGTTAGGCGCGCGTCAGGCGGCAGCTGCGGCGAGCGCGCGGCACGCGAGGGAGAGAGTGACGTCAGCGCGCACTGCGAGGGGAGCGTGACGTCAATGCACAGCTGCGGCGTGACCTACTTGGCACCGCTCCAACACCTGCGGCGAGGGGAGCGCGTTGCGGCGCGTTCGTACGGACGCACGGACGGAGGGACAGCGTTACACAGCCTAGTCAAAGAGCTGCTTCGCGTCTAAAAGACGGGAAGTCCGCACTCTTTCCTGTCCTTTCAGGTGTTTTCATTCGTGCGTGCTGAGTACGCTATCCGTTCCCAGGGCCCCAAGGGGGCTCGGCACGCTCTCCATTTATTAATGAGGGGCTCGGCCCCCTTTTGGCAGGTCAACTGGAGCACTGCGGCAACACTTGGACAACCGCTGGAGTCGAATTTATGGCAGTAGTGTTTTGTAAGGGGAGATTATAACCCTTCAATCTTCCGAATAATGATTTAATCGCGATTACTCGTTTGGTGGGGCGTCAGCGAAACAGAAAATATATGGGTCATTCCATATCAAGTGTACCAGGTCAATTTTCGACCATCTCCGATCCTGCTGAAAAAAATTGTCCAGGTATACGTGAGTGTGATAAGTAGTCATTGAGGCGTTATTTTTCGCAAAAAAAATTTTGTGTTGCCTAGAGGGCGCTTCGAACTTTGGGCACCCAAGGGAAACTGTCGCGCTAAATAATTTGTATAAAATTACTGTTCCGAGGAATTACTACGAAACAATTTTTTCCATAATCTTAAGGCGCTGATCTTTCATGACAATGATAGTTTATTCATTTTAGTCTTAACCTTCTTTATTTTTGGTTTTGATGAAAAATTGCAATATGCTGCATGTTTAGCGTATTGTATAAAAAGCACAGATTTTTTTCGCGAGTAATACATTCACATTATGTGTTTCATGGGTTCCTATAATAAATGATGAAAATACTTTGGGAGCGTATGAAGCAAAAATATTGCCACAATATTGTGACAAAGTTGGAAAAAAATGGCATTTTGACTCATATTGAGGCTTCATTTTCTCAATGTAGCGGTCCAAGTAAAAATATGGCTCATATACTGTTACATAGTATAATTTGTTGGCAAGACATACAGAAAGTTTCAAAAGAGTAGATTTTGTTTTAAGGGAGAAAAAAATTTTCCAGCTGAACAACTACAAGTTAGCAGAAAGTTTGCCTTTGCCTCGCCTTCACTGCATAGCAGGTCAGCGCAAGATTCTAGCGGGGGCTTTTCGACGGCGAATAATGCAAGTCATACAACAGTTTGTCACTTGTATTGGTAATACTGCTGTACAGAACGCCAAAAAGGGCAATAGTGCTAATTTCATGGAACGGTATCTTCCCCCTTGGACCATATAGGGCAGTTTATACTCAACCGCTTCATAGTCCCAAGGGGCAGAATTATATTGCAGTCGATGGCCTGCAATACAGTATTGGGGCATTGTGTTTGGCTTCTGATTATTAATGCACATGGTTTTAATAATAATTAATGACATAATTAAGGTATAGTTTACTTAAGATATTTTTATGATGTATCAGGTATAAGGCGATGCGTGATCGCTTATCACTGGTTTGCATGATGAAATGATGTATCCTAGGTGTACGCGGTGGAGATGATTCGATATCGTGCTTATATATGACACTTAATGCACCATTTCCAGTTGCGATTTCAAATTTTCATCCGCCTTTTTCTTAAAGGTCCTAGGATGCTGAATATGTTAAAGCCCCTCACCATTACCGGACGGGCTTTTAATTAGAACATTTTCAGCACCTTCGGACAATTAAGAAATAGGGTGATGAAAATGTTCAAATCCCTCCGGAAATGGTGACTGAAGTGTCATTTATGGGCACGATGTCGAATTATCTCTAACGCGTACGCCTAGCATACATCATTTCATCATAACCACTGATAAGCGATCACGCATCGCCCTATACCTGATACATCATAAAAAAATATCTTAAGTAAACTATACCTTAATTATGTCATTAATTATTATTAAAACCATGTGCATTAATAATCAGAAGCCAAACACAACGCCCCAATACTGTATTGCAGGCCATCGACTGCATTATAATTCTGCCCCTTGGGACTATGAAGCGGTTGAGTATAAACTGCCCTATATGGTCCAAGGGGGGAAGATACCGTTCCATGAAATTAGCACTATTGCCCTTTTTGGCGTTCTGTACAGCAGTATTACCAATACAAGTGACAAGCTGTTGTATGACTTGCATTATTCGCCGTCGAAAAGCCCCCCGCTAGAATCTTGCGCTGACCTGCTATGCAGTGAAGGCGAGGCAAAGGCAAACTTTCTGCTAACTTGTAGTTGTTCAGCTGGAAAAATTTTTTTCTCCCTTAAGACAAAATCTACTCTTTTGAAACTTTCTGTATGTCTTGCCAACAAATTATACTATATAACAGTATATGAGCCATATTTTTACTTGGACCGCTACATTGAGAAAATGAAGCCTCAGTATGAGTCAAAATGCCATTTTTTCCAACTTTGTCACAATATTGTGGCAATATTTTTGCTTCATACGCTCCCAAAGTATTTTCACCATTTATTATAGGAACCCATGAAACACATAATGTGAATGTATTACTCGCGAAAAAAAATCTGTGCTTTTTATACAATACGCTAAACATGCAGCATATTGCAATTTTTCATCAAAACCAAAAATAAAGAAGGTTAAGACTAAAATGAATAAACTATCATTGTCATGAAAGATCAGCGCCTTAAGATTATGGAAAAAATTGTTTCGTAGTAATTCCTCGGAACAGTAATTTTATACAAATTATTTAGCGCGACACAGTTTCCCTTGGGTGCCCAAAGTTCGAAGCGCCCTCTAGGCAACACAAAATTTTTTTGCGAAAAATAACGCCTCAATGACTACTTATCACACTCACGTATACCTGGACAATTTTTTTCAGCAGGATCGGAGATGGTCGAAAATTGACGGTACACTTGATATGGAATGACCCATATATATATATATATATATATATATATATATATATATATATATATATATATATATATATATATATATATATATATATATATATATATATCGATGTTATGCGATCGCATGCGGAGGGTGGTGTAATTGTTTTATTCAGCGAAACGTTACGAAATGACGCTTAGATGTGTACAAATGTACGCACAGACACATGTTGAACAGTCGCATATGTTTTATACAGCCAGTTGTTTACAGTTGTTTAACGATGCCAAATGCAACATGGGTATGACCAACACTGGAAGCGGTAAGCTGATATGTAACGCTCTTGCTTGCGAGTATGGTAGCCCTGGCTAGGGCTACGTAGACGAATTTCAGTGGATGGCGCGTATGCAATGGACGTTAACCCGACGTGACGCCTGTATCATTGGAATATATATGTAATGTTTATAAAATTAGATAGCCAGCACTGCAACCACAATTGACGTTTCACCAACATTGCTCCTGCATAGGGTCTTTGCCAAAGCAGTTTCGAGACCTGGCGTGGCCCTGTGGTAGAATACTCGATTGTCACGCAGAATGGTTGGGTTCGATTCCTGTTTGGACTAGAGCTGTGCGCCGCCGCGCCGCCTCCGCTGCCTGTTTTTTGCTCACGCCGATCGCGCCGCCGCCGAAGTTTCCAGAGTGACTACGCCGCCGCCGCACAATAATTGCGGCGCGCCGCCGGTACTTTCATTTTAACCCGAAAGGGGGAATCCGGCATAAAATATATCACTTCACTGGGGACGCTTTTCTCGGCGTTTCGGTGTTATGGACTCTCCATTTCAGCCGCCGCTAATTGGAGGGAGCTCGGCCAGCTGCGCGCCCTCCCTTTCCGATACTTCCTCTTCAACGTCATTATGACGTCACGAAGTTTTCAGAACTCTTGACTCAAATTAGAGGAACAGAATGCGCTTCAACATAAATTAGCCTTATGAGCGCTGGAACGCGGATAGCGTCTGCACGATGCGCAAAGCGCGAGAATACGAACGCATGCGAAACGGAGGCATATTAGTCTCCCTCTTTCTTCGACTCTGTCCTCTCTCCTCAAACCGGCGAACGCGCGAAACCATCGCTTCACCCTGTCGTCCGCTCAGTGCTTGGTCCGTTGCCTGGACAATGAAACGCCGCGCGCGCCGAACGCCACGTGCGTACCATTTCTAAGGAGCTTCGCTCATCGGTTGTATTCGTACACGGAACAACTGCTAGTTTTTACGAGTGAAGCTCCTTAGGCCGGCACCCGTTCACCGTTGAAGCTCCCTGGATGCGTCGCCGGCTCAAAAAGACAATGAAACGCCGTGCGCGCCGAACGCCGAGCGGTTTGTTTCTAGCGCACCAGAAATTCGAGGCTAAATAAAACAAATAAGCTCTGTGCACAACTGGTTATAATGGTCGTCTTCACTTTCATCATCGTGAATTGTGGAATGACAACCATCATTCTAGCGCAGCACGGGCGCTTTGTCTAAGGTAGCAGTAGACGCTCTTCCCTCGCGGCGCCGGCGCAACAACAAAAAAAAAATGAAAAATAAAAAAAAACGGCACGCAGTGCAAGGCGCTCGCGGCGTTCGGCGCGCGTTACGCAAAAAACAAGGTACGCGGCGCAAGAACAGTTCGCGTTTATAAACGACAATAAAATTTGCCGAAAACCATGTTTGTACATATATCAAAGAATAAGGACCCACTTGACATTACTTAGGGCTCCTCACAGAATATGGATAGTCGTCCTCAGAAACGTAAACGTGAATATGATGAAGACGATAAGCAGCTTGGCAAGGATGCGGAACGCAAAGCCAGAGCAGCGGCAGCAAGATGAGCCCGGCAACAGGGTCCTGCGGTTAAAGCCCGACGAGCGGAGCTACAAAGGTTACGCCGACAGGATCCTACCGTACGTGCTAGAGCGGCCGTATCTAAACGCCGACGCCGCCAACCGTTTCAAAATGTACATATTCGTTTGCTTCCCATTTCTAAGGAGCTTCGCTCATCGGTTGTATTCGTACTCGGAAAAGCTACTATTTTTTAGGAGCCAAGCTCCTCAGGCCGTCACCCCGCCGTCGCCGTTGAAGCTCCCTGGCACGGTGCCAGCTGTGGCGTCTCTCCGTTACGCGGGAGGATCAATGAGCTTTATGAGCGCTGGAACGCGGATGGCGTCTGCACGATGCGCAAAGCGCGAGAATACGAACGCATACGAAACGGAGGCAGATTAGTCTCTCTCCCTCTTTCTTCGACTCTGCCCTCTTCCCTAAAACCGGCGAACGCGCGAAACCATCGCTTCACCCCTGTCGTCCGCCCAGTCCGTTTCTTGCACACGCGCACCGAACGCCGCGTGCGTCCCAGCTTCGCTCATCGGTTAATTGTATTCGTACACGGAACAACTGCCAGTTTTCTTGGTGAGCTCATGTAAAATGAATGAAAAGATCACGAGCGCGCGCGCCTCGCGTCCACAAACAAACCTCCTTCGACGCCACTCCCCTCTCGTGCTCCCTGCTCGGGTCAAAGTTTCCAGTATGCTCCTGTTTCAGTTTTTATGGCTGGGGAGTTATTAGATGTGAAGCATCTTATGGCGAAGCTTAATACGATGGTGGTGGTGGTGGTGGTGTGCGGCGTGACCACCCTTACTGCGCATGCGCAAACTCTTTCAAAAAAAATAAAAAAACCTCCTCTCCCCCTCTCTCTCCTCGAGGCATCCCTGCCCGCGGCGCCCACACTCCCACTGCGCATGCGCGTCACCCCCCTCTCTCTCTCTCTCCTCTCCTACGCTCCCCCCTCTCTCGCCTCGCGACGCCGATGCAGGCAGCGTCTGCTAGCGAGTTTCTTGGTTGAAAAAACCGACTGCTCGCGCTGCACAACCGTTCACTGGCCACCCCGTATATATGGCACTGGATCTTGACCTGCAAGGTGGTGCCGGTGGGAGATTTCTCCTGTGCGTTGTTGAACAATAAAAATTCGCAGTGTGCGCGTTAACTAAAAGCGGACTGGCGGTCTCTGTGTACAGTCGGAGTCTTCTGTCTCTCATTGCCCATTAGCAGCGATTGGCATGTTCCAGTAGGAAACAACGCTCTATCACTGCGTGCTTTGCGCCTCTCCAGTTTTCTCTCCTGCGCAACGCTGCGATGAGCGCCAGCGTCAACGCCGCCGCCAGTGTAAGCGTTAGCGCCCGCTGCTTCGCATCTATCTACACATGGTTCCCTTTAGCGGGAGATGGTGTAATTTTTAAATGCGAAGCATTTCTTAGCGAACTTCGGCGAGTTTGAGCGTATCTATCTATCTATCTATCTATCTATCTATCTATCTATCTATCTATCTATCTATCTATCTATCTATCTATCTATCTATCTAGCCGCCTACGACTTTGTGCTCTCCTGGCCGTATCGTTAATGGGATTTATACCAATTTTTTTATGACATAACATGACTCTACGATGAACATAAATAGCTGGTCATATGATGAAAATCATGACTAACTTGTCATGAAAATAATGATTTACGTGCCACGTTCATGGCGCGCTCGCGGCCGTTTCGTTAGCTTGATATACACCAAATTTGGTATTGAGTGAAATGATTGTATGACGAACATAAATGACAAGTGGTAATATGAAAATCATGACTTCATGAGCGACATGACTTGCATTCCACGCTCATAGCGCGCTCGCGGCCGTTTCGTTAGCTTGATATACACCAAATTTGGTATTCAGTGACATGACTGTATGACGAACATAAATGACAAGTCGTAATATGGAAATCATGACTTGTCATGTGCGACATGACTTGCATACCACGCTCATAGTAGAATTTTAAGGCGCAAAATGAGGACGGACACAAGAAAGAACACAGGACAGAGCGCCACTATCCTGGCGCTCTGTCCTGTGTTCTTTCTTGTGTCCGTCCTCATTTTGCGCCTTAAAATTCTACTATGAACGTGTACCAACTTGCCCAACAAAGAGTTCTCCTAAACCATAATTGCATACCACGCTCATGGCGCGCTCACGGTCATTTGGTTAGCTTGATATACACCAAATTTGGTATTGAGTGAAATGATTGTATGACGAACATAAATGACAAGTGGTAATATGGAAATCATGACTTCATGATCGACATGACGCATTCCACGCTCATGGCGCGCTCGCGGCCGTTTCGTCAGCTTGAGATACACGAAATTTGGTATTGAGTGACATGACTGTATGACGAACATAAATGACAGTGGTAATATGGAAATCATGACATGTCATGAGCGACATGACTTGCTTTCCACGCTCATGGCGCGCTCGCGGCCGTTTCGTTAGCTTGATATACACCAAATTTGGTATTCAGTGACATGACTGTATGACGAACATAAGTGGCAGGTGGTAACATGAAAATCTTGGCATGCATGTCATCTACAATGCCATTTACATGCCACGCTCATGGTGCGCTTGCGTCCAGTTCGCTAGCTTGACATACACCAAAATTGGTATATCGCGACGTGACTGTATGACGAACACAAATGACACGTCGTAACATGTAAAACATGACATGCAAATTATGTAAAGCATGATTTACTCCTTCCTGGCTGCTTCGCATTACATCGATTCCCACAGTGCGTGGGATCTGCCGGCTTTTTTCTCCAGCCAATCAGCTGCGGCCGAAATGGACGGTCACATATATGTGACCGTCCATTTCGGCCGCAGCTGATTGGCTGGAGTTCGGTGAGCTGTGCTCTGCCTGTTTCCGGATATTCTTCCGCAAAGTCATTTTGATGTCACGAAGCTTTCACAACTCTCGACACTAATGAGAGGGATGGTATGCGCTGCAACGCAACGAAAGCAGCGCCCAGACATTCCGCTTTTGGGCGTAGCTCTCGGAGGCTGTGCATCAGTTCTGATTGCGTGAGCCATCGAATTAGGTTTAATGCGGCCGCCCGTCTAACGCATCGATAACTTGCAGGAAAATATCTCATTTAAGCGTGTGTATAAGGAAACCCACCACGATGTACTTGTTACTGTGACAAAGTCTGGTCCACCAGACGAAACGTTAGTGAAAATATACAGTGCCAAACCAACGAAAGTTGTATTTTCTTTCTTGTTCCTTGTTCTATGGGGGGTCCGCGTTGTTATTTTCCCACTATATATATACACACACACACACACACACACACATATATATATATATATATATATATATATATATATATATATATATTTTTTTTTTTTTTGGGGGGGGGGGGTTTGAAGATCGATGGTTCCGGCTCGGAATATGATTGAAGAAAAGGATGCACGTACGAAATGTTTTATTAACGTTTCGGCTGGTGGACCAGCCTTCGTCAGAATCATCTGACGAAGGCTGGTCCACCAGCCGAAACGTTAATAAAACATTTCGTACGTGCATCCTTTTCTTCAATCATATATATATATATATATATATATATATATATATATATATATATATATATATATATATATATATATATATATTTGGGGTTTAACGTCCCAAAACCACGATATAATTCTGCGGGACGCCGTAGTGGAGGGCTCTGGAAATTTTGACCATCTGGTGTTGTTTAACGTGCACTGACATGGTACATTGCACGGGCCTCTACCATGTCGCCTCCATCGAAATGCGACCGCCGCGGCCGCGATCGAGCCCGCGACATGCGGGTCAGCACTCGAGCACCCTAACCATCACGCGCAACTGACTGATAGGTATCGCCTCTTGCCTGGGAATGCGCACATAAGTATTTTAAGTGCAGAGCAATTTAGGGGCCCGGGCTGTCGTATGCTGTCATCGTAGGCTGTCATAGCTTTAACCAGGGCTTAAAGTCAGGGGGGGGCCCAGGGGGGGGCCCGGCCCCCGTTCCATTTTTTAAGGAGGGGCTCGGCCCCCCTTGGCAGGTCAACTGTCCCACTGCTGCACCCACTTGACAAGCACCGGTGTTGATTTGATTGGCAGTTTTGATGTATACGGAGAAATAGTCTAATATATTTATTTTGTATAACATTCTTATATATATATATATATATATATATATATATATATATATATATATATATATATATATATATATATATATATATATGTATATATATATATATAGTAGTGGGAAAAGAATCACGCGGACCCCGATAGAATTATGAACAAGAAAGAAAACACGACTTTCGTTGGTTTGGCACTGTATATTCCTACTAACGTTTCGTCTGGTGGACCAGACTAATACGACTTTCGTTGGTTTGGCACTGTATATTCCTACTAACGTTTCGTCTGGTGGACCAGACTTTGTCAAAGTCTGGTCCACCAGACGAAACGTTAGTAGGAATATACAGTGACAAACCAACGAAAGTCGTATTTTCTTTCTTGTTCATATATATATATATATATATATATAGAGAGAGAGAGATAATGTCCCTGCCCTACGAGGGCCCCCCCTCCAATGATGGGAGACTTTAAGCCCTGGCTTTAACGTAAAGCAGGAAAAACCGCTCATAGTAAAGTCACCTGTCGCATATTGAGCGCGCGCTCGCGCCAAGGAGAAGCTTTCTTCCTCTTGTTCTTCGAGCGCCTTGAGGGGACGGGTTGTCGTATGTTGTCGTATGCTGTCGTCGCTTGGTGTAACGCAGGCAAAACCATGTATAAAAATTTAAAAAAAAGGAAGCAAGCAAAAAATAGAAAGAGAGAGAAAGAAAGCAAAAAATAGGAAAAATAGAAAGAGCAAGAACGAGAAAGAAATAAATAAAGAGAGAGGAAGAAATCTGTAAAAATAGAGAAAAAAAAAGAGAAAAAAGGGAAACAGAGAAAAAGAAAGGAACAGAAAACCGAAGAGAAAGAAAGAAGGATGCCTATCTCCGCACTTCCTTCAGGATTGACACCACTAGCGCGAAGCTGTATTAATTTTTAATTATTTTTTTTGGTCTACCTGCTTCTCCGCCGCTGTACTATTCTTCAGTTAGGGGCGTTCGCGGTGTCTTGACAACTCTCTTTTCCTTATTTGTACGCCCTGTGTTTTCAAGGGCCCCAAAGCAGCCTCTGAAAATACAAAATCGAACGCGTTTATCTCTCTTGGCATTTCTCGTTTTTTTTTTTTCGTTTTTTTTTTTGCGCTCTTCGTGACTCAGGTTACATGATTATGGCACATATTTTCGAGTGGTCCATATAAAAGAAATATCAGTTGTGAATTGTCTGCTACCCTGCTTTGCCATGCATTCGCCAACCCGTTCTTCTTCACCTCGCATGATTACCGTGTGCGTTGAACTTATTTCGCACTGTTTTGTGAGTTTCCGATTGCGCAAGTGGAAATAACAGAGTGTAGCCGATAAGCTCGAAATTCTGATGGGCTCAACGCTTAGTGCTCACATTGTACACGTGCTTTATGAAGGAATAAGTGTCGAAGATATATCGCCTAAAAGAATTATAGTGAAAGCGAGAACGAAACGAACGGAAGAGGCGCCGAATTATTTCATTATTCCAACGGACGAACTCTTTACAGCGAAGACGACGCAGCTCTCCAAAAAAATAGGCCAACCCGCTTCCACGGTTTTTGTATATTTCTTTTATTGCGATAACAACCATATCGACACTCTGTGCAGGTTTTGCATTGTCGCTGTCATGTTCCGTATAAAGTCCAAATCGATAACTATTGTACGTGCATCGTATGCTGTGCCCGCGAGCAATGGCTCGCGAGCGCCAGCGCGGAACACGGCTAAAGCATAGATGAAACAAACTGCCAATCTCCATCGCACGTAGAGCGCATGCGATAACATCACTCCACTTGCGAGGCAGTTGCTCCTCAACAAGAAGGGAAGCCCTGTCTGTCTTTCAGTGGACGAATGAGCATGACGGGACGCCGGAGTAAGGGGGCTGCGTGGCTCGATCCGCACCTGTGAACTTCGACAATAAGGGCGCGGTCGCGAGCGCTGGCACGCGCGCTATCTCGGCAGGCATCAGCAAACGCGTCTCGGATACCCTTGTACGCGCTATCATCTCACCGCTTCATGCTGTGACCACTGATTAGACAAACTGCACGAAAACCGCTTCTTTCCCGGGAGCGGCCGTATTCTCATACACCAGCGTTTTGCAGTTTCGCGAGATCGAATGAAAAAGAGTTAACCGCTAGCCTAATAGTTCGTTATAACATTAGGACATGTTGCTATCGCATGAACTGCTTCCCCTTTCGGGGAAGCAGACTCTTCTTTTTTTTCAAAATTCAGGGGACGAACTTCTATCCCCACCAACTCTTGAATCTGGTATCTATCCCCCCTTTCCCCCCCCGCGCGCGCCGAGGCGCCACTGATCCGATGAACCCCGCGCCGTTGACGCGCCGCCGCCGGAGGTGGAAACACCGGCGCGCCGCCGGCGATTTTGGGTCCGGTGCACAGGTCTATAGTTTGGAACCTGATATTTATTCTTTGCATTAGTCTGGTCAACTTTGCCGATGTCAGTTGTTCTTAACGTTCTCGCATTTAAATTACCAAGGTCTGTTCTCGCCGTTCCTTATAGACTGTCAATCACCGGTGGCGCATACTGCGACCCGTGGTATAGGGTATGCGCCACACGTGTGTGGAGGAAAAGCGTTTGACGACTTACACGACAGGATTTTCACGTTGTTCATGTCATGACCAGCCAAGACATATTCTTCACACCCTCTTACACTTTCATAAAAATTTTTGTCTGCCCCAAGTTAAGGAGACGATCACGAGAGCACCCAGGCGTAGGCGGTTAGATAGATAGATAGAAAGAAACGCTCAAAGTGCCTGCAGTCCGCTAAGAAATGCTTCATATTTAACAAACCTTTACCCTGTTTTGCTTCATGCGTAAAATACTGCAGAGTTGCAGATAAGTGGGCCTATAGAGGACCTCACACAGGAGGCTCACTTTCAAAAAGAAACGGGGTGATGAGACGGAGCTTGCAGAATTTAGTTTTTTTTTTTTTTTTTTAAATAACGTCCGGTTCTATCGAAACTTTCACCCTCTCGACACAAGCTGTTTAATACACTAACGACGTGTTTCACAAAAAGGGATTGTAGTAGTCGAATATGAAATCGCATGTCCAGATAAAACAACAGATAAGAATGGCTATATTTGGCTACAAATATTTTGGCTCCTTTTTGTCTTTGCCTACATTTGGTTACGGTTTCTCGGGCTTTTGGCTATGCTGCCTCGTCGGACCTTGCAACACTGCATGGACATCTCTTTTAGAAGGACACATCGAGAATAGCTTCCCAGAAGTTGTCGTATCTTTCTCTCCACCAGAAGTCTCACGAGTATTGGCCTGATCTCAACGCTGCGGCGTCCTCCAGCCATAAAGGGCGACGACCCGACTCGCTGGATAGCATAGTCTTGGAGTCGTGGACGTAGTACACTGTGCAGAGATAAATAAAATAGGTAAGTGATGTATATCAAAGCGTTATGACACTTTTTTTTCCTTAACTCGAGTAGAATGATAATTAAGTGTACAAGTAAACACAAGGAAAAACTTATAACAGAAGATAGCTGAGGTAGTTGGTAGGTATTCATGTTAAAAACACAACGTGCGAACACGGACACAAGAGGACCTCAAGAGAGTGAACAGTTATCTCTCACGTAGACCACCACGTGCACCTCATTGATTGGTATCGCATCTTGCCTAGAAGTGCTCAGATACATATTTGTAAGAGCGTATGCTTGGGCATGTTGGTAATTCATGCCTCACTTTTTAGCGCACAAAAGGACAAGGACGAAAAGCGACGCGCACACAGAGCATTTATCAGCTCTGTGTGCGCGTCGCTTTTCGTCCTTGTCTTTTGTGCGCTAAAAAGTGAGACATACAAATTTGTGTCTACCTTCTTTTTTGCGCCGCTGTATGATGTTGCAAGTATGCAATAAGCTTCCCTGTGTGTATGATTTTTCAGTTGTTAGAGGCGCTTTTGGTGTCTCGACGACTCTCTTGTGTCCGTGTTTGCGTGCCCTGTCTTTTTAAAGGGCTCCAAAACAGCCCCTGAAGATACAAAAAATGAGCGCGTTATTCTGTCTTGGCGTTTCACGTCTTATTGGCTCACTTCGCGACGCCAGAACGGTAATTCACGTGACATCATTAGAATACTTACTCTTGATTGGTCCATACGAGAACTATCAAGTGTGAATTGTCTCCCACCCTGCTTTTCCATGCAGTCGCCCAACCATACTTCCGTGTCTCGCGTCACTATCGTGCGCTATCAACTGATTTCGCTCCATTTGGTGCGTTTCCAACTGCGCAAGTCGAGGTAAAAGGATGTAGCCGACAAGCGCGAAATCCTCACAGGCTCAACGCTTAGTGCCGGCATTGTACGCATGTTTTATGAATAAATGAGTGGCGAGGAGATATCGCCTGTAGGAAGGGCAGTAAAGGCGAGAACTTAGCTAATGGAAAAGGTGCCGAAATATTTTATTCTTCCAATGTATGAGCCTTTACAGAGGAGACGATGCAGCTATCCAGAAGAAAGGCGAGCCCGCTCGCTTCCGCGGTTTTAGTATTTATTTATCAATTATATGAACACTCTGGGCAGGTTTTTTGCTGTCGCCGTCATGTTCCGTATAAAGTCCAAATTTATGACATCGCTCCGCGCCTCGCATATTTTACCCGCGAGCAAAAGCTCGTGAGCACTTGGGAGGAACACGGCTGAAGCAGATTTGAAACAAGTTGGCCATCACCGTCGCATGGAGGGCGCGTGCAATAACATCACCCCTTGTGCGAGGTCTGCCGTCGGTTGCTCCTCAAGCAGAAAGGCAACGCCCAGCCCGTCTTTCGTTGGGCGAAGGAGCATGGAAGAACGCCGGGGGAGGGAGGGGGGGCTGCGCGGCTCTAGCTGCAACTGCGAACTTTGACTATAAGGGTGCGAGCGCGAGCGCGAGCGCTGGCGCGTGCTATCTCGGCAGACATGAGCAAACGGCTCGTATATATACCCTTCAACGCGCTGTGATCTCACCGCTTCGTGCTGTGTCCACTGATACGAGCAAGAGGACGAAAACCGCCTCTCTCCCGGGAGCGGCCGTATTTCCATACATCAGCATTTTGTGGAGTTACGCGAGATCGGACTAAAAACAATTAGCCTGCATCTTGCACTGCTTCTTTGAACGGGCCCTCAGCGCTTTTAATCGGCCCTGCCTGCAGGGTATAAGCAAACGGTGAAAGGATGAAATGCTACTGGGATACAACTTCGTGTAACATTACGACATGTCGCTATCGCACTCATGCTTCTTCGCCATTTCGATGAAACAGTTTTTTTTTTCAAAATTCAAGGGACAAATTTCTCTCTCCACCAACTCTTGAATCTAACCCCCACCCCGCGCCACGCCGCCGCCGATCCGTTGGACCCCGAGCCGTTCACGCGCCGCCGCCAAATGTTGAAACGCCGGCGAGCCGCCGCCGGCGATTATGGCACCGCGCACGGGTCAGTGGGCTAGATGGTTCATAAACATTGTTGCAGAACAGCACAGAAAACGGGACAATGAGCACACAGGACAGCGTGCTGCGGGCTCATTGCGAAACGTTTCTTATTCGTGAAAAGCTGGAAAGTCATTTCTAGATGTTCATGTTGCAGTTAGAATATGTTTGTGCTTGATGGTCACAAACTGCACTGGCGAACGATCATTCAGCAAGCTTAAAGTGATCAAGAACAGGCTTCTATCAACAATGACTGACAGCCGCCTCAGCCATTTGTAGTTGGTGAGCGTGGTGACGGGGATTCTTAAGAGGGTCAATGTTGAATATCTCATCAACAAACTGTCCCACCAAAAGGCACGAAAGTGCTTGTGTAATGATGATGATGATGATGATGATGATGATGATAGCCTATGTGTATGGCTCACACCCACTCTGGGGGGATTGGCCAAGAAACAAATATTTTATAGACAGAAGTGATCAGATATGTATGATATTACTGTAGAATTATAGAATGGTTAGAACAAATGAATGACGCTAATTTAGTGATTATATGTCAAAACCGCCCTGATTCAATTAAAAATTTCTCTACAGCGGAACAGAGATCCCGGTGACAATGACCTAATGAGGAGGCTCCCAAGGAAAGAATATTAGAGATGATGAAATCCAATCTAATTCGATTAAAAGCGACTTTGAGAATGTTTTTCCTCAGTAAGTTGTAGCGGTTGCATGATAAAAAATAATGCTCGACTGTTTCCTCCTTGCTACAAAACGAGCAAAGGGTGGAAGGAGCCAGACCAGCTCTATGCATATAGAAGTTTAATTTTGGAACTCGACAGCGTAATTTTGTAAAAATGACTTCCTCTTTTCTCGTTGACCAGAAATTTCTACGCCAAGGGAACAAGAGGTGTCGATATTCGTTTAGATAAGTCACTAATGTTTTACCAGAGTCTTGAATTATGGCACGCCTTCTAAATCTTTCACGAATTATGAGTGCTGATGTGGGAATAATTGAAAGTATCGGGCCACTGAGGGCGGCTTTCGCCAGAGTGTCCGCCATTTCGTTCATTTTGATCCCTTTGTGGCCCGGTACCCAGATTAATCTGATTGAAGTTACATGGGTGGGAACCAAAAAATGAAAAGTACGTGATAATCGAGAATCACTATTAGCAGCGAGTGCTGAGCACAAAGATTACGAATCTGTAATTATGGCTACACTTGAGGTTGATGGGCTGAGCTTTCTTAAAGCCATAATCACCGCTAGAAATTCCGCTGAAAATACTGATAAGAAATCGGGAAGTCTTAATGAGAATGACCACTTGAGGGTTTCGGAGAAAATGCCAACGCCAGATTTTTCTTCCGATTGGGAGGCGTCTGTAGCTACGACATTCGTTGTATTTATCTCCTCCAAATGCCTTTGCAGAAGACCGTCTAATATCTGGTAAGGCAGATTTTTTGCATGATTCGGATATATATCGTCAAAAATGATTTCAAGGTTCTGTCTTTCATTGCCAATGGAAGGAACTTCGCTCAGTTTAACATCTAATGGTCCAACAAGTGCTTGTACGTAGCCCACCTGTGGCGTTTGAAACCGAGGCCAATAAGATAGGAAAAATAACTCTGGCTGATACATGAAAATAACTTTTAGTTTTATAGGATACTCATAAATGTTAAGAAATGTTTGTACCGTAAGTATCCTAAACCTGCACAAAAGCGAGGGCAACCTTGCCTCTAAGTACAGAACATTATTGGCTACAAATTTCGGTAATCCAAGGCATAACCTTAAGGCCTCCCTTTCCAGGAGTACAAGCGGACGCAATTTGTAAGCCGGTGCACCTGAATATAAAACACATCCGAATTCTAATACAGGGCGTACGTACATTTTGTATATCATAATTAGTGCGTCTCTCCGCATCCCCGATCGACTGTTGAATAGCCTTCGTAGGACTCCTAGCGCCCGTACTCCTTTCTTAGTTATGTATTCAATGTGTGTATGCCATAGGAGGTGGTTATCATAAATTATTCCTAGATGTTTTACCGAGTCCACTTGTGGTATAGTCTGCAGGTTGCAAGTTAGACTTATAGTAACTGGGTAATCGAAAGGGAAAACTATAATTGCACTCTTTGAAACATTAAGACATAAATGGATCGTCCGTAACCTATTTTCAATGGCGCACATGTACGTTTGTAAGCGAGTGTATAGCGAATGTATATCAGTGTCTGAAGCGAAAAATGCTATATCATCTGCATATACGTATGTGTATACATCATCATGACTGGGAATGGTACTTAGCAATATATTAAAAAGAAGAGGCGAGGTGACTGCTCCTTGAGGAACTCCTCGTGACTGGGAACGTATATTTGAAGCATGACCTTTTAGTGAGCAATAAAACTTCCTTTCAGTTAGAAACTCACTAAACCATCTCACCAAATAATTAGGGATGTCATGAAATTTTAATTGATCCAATAATATTTTATATTCTACACTATCATAAGCTTTTGAAATATCCAATGTTACCAGGGCTGCTATTTGTCTGCGACGGCGCGCTAATTTGATTCTGCTCTCCAAGTCCACATGTGCATGCCAAATAGAACATCCAGGTCTAAATCCAATTTGGAAGGGGCTGAGAACGTCTTTATCTTCTACCAATTTAATAAGACGGGCATAAAGTATTCTTTCTATTAATTTAACCAGATTAGAAGTTAGCGCAATTGGTCTAATATTGTCCAGGGAGTATCCTGCGCAGGTGTTTTTAAGAACTGGAATTATTTTAGCAATTTTCCAACTGGAAGAAATCCATGAGCATTTGATAGAATGGTTAACTATCGCTAATAAAATATCAGGGGCTTCCTTGAAAAGGATTTTTAACATTTTTGTAGTTATTCCGTCACCACCTGGAGCGGAATTGGGAAGTCCTTGCATAACGGAGGCCAGCTCAATCATTGTTATCTCACTGAAGTCATCACTCGGTATTTCGCATTTAGTGCATGGTGACAGGAGAGATGAAAATCTGTTTTCTTGACCATTCGCTATATCTTTTAGCATTTGTTTTATTTCTTCGTCAGTGTACACCAAAGAATCTATGTTTGGACTATTAAGAATTTTTCTGCTACGGAGAAATTTGAAAAGCGCACTTTTATTTTTATCTTTGGATAGGAAATCATAATGCTTAGTGTCGTAGTCATGTTTTGCTTTAGCTACTGTGTGTTTGAATATGGTTCGGTAGAATTTATAGTCACTCCAATTTTTCGGACACTGGTTATGTAATAAGCTTTTCCAGGCTGCTTTTCTTCTTTTATAATCGCGTGAACACTCCGCGTTCGACCAAGGGTTGAACAAATTATTTTTCTTTGATTGAACAATAAATTCCGACTTTTTTCTAGAGGTTTCTAGAGCGCTACAAATTTTCCTTGATTTTTTGTTCATCCGAATCATCGGATAGCGAAGAAATGGCAGGCATCAAGCAATTCTTGGATATGCTGTAGTTAATAAAAGTATTGGTTTGTTCAGCAGTGAATGTCACTGGAAGGGTAAGTTCATAAGTTACTGGCAGATGATCACTATTGGTGGCACTATGAACAGTCGACCACGAAGATACATAGAGACTACTACTAGTGAACGTTAGATCGATTGTAGTGCAGTTTAGCCCTCTCACGAATGTACAAGATCCAGTGTTTTTGCAAGAGAAGTTTTTATCTAATGACCAGTTCCACAGCCGGTTACCGCAAGAATCTGTCTTTAAACACCAAGAAATATGATGCGAATTAAAGTCCCCAGAAATCAATATATCCCGCCCACAAACATTTAATGCCCTGTCAAGAGCGCTAGTACACTGAACACCGTAAGGAAAATATGTGTTTATAATATATATCGGAAAACACCCGGGAAGAACCAGCTCTACGGTTAAAATTTCACAGTCTGGATCCATAGCTTGAAAAATAATTTTCGCCTTATGACACATTTTACTCGAAATGAACGTGATTAGACCTCCACCTCTAGTAGGTCGGTCTAATCGAAAGCACCTGTAACACTTCAAATGATAACTTTTTTCATTAGTTAACCAAGTTTCTTGTAATAAAATTATATCCGGATTAAGTTGATTTACAAGACAAAATAGGTCTACAGAAGCTGATAAAATGGAGCGGCAGTTCCACTGAAGAACTTTCAACGACCCTATGGTGAAGAAAGGGCAGCGGTCGAAATTGCTTTCTCTAAAATACTTTCTTTCAGAAGAGAGTTTGGCTGACTTTTCTTCGATTTCGATTGAGGAAGAGAGGACGAGTCCTCGTTAGCAGACGACATTGCTCTCTTTTGAGCTCTAGCAATATGTTCTGCATCTGTCATTTCCAAATCGTGGATGGGCTGGTTTTCAGAGAGAGAGGGAGTAGAAGATGAGCTCATTGACGCAACATCGCACTCAGAGTTAGGCATCTGTTTTCTTTCCGCGCTGGTACGCTGTACAGGTTTTATGTTCAAGGATGTTGCAGAACACTGAACAGCAGCTTGCATGGCGGCATTCATTTTTTCCGAAATAGCCTGTGAAATGCTGTCTCCCAGGTTCGCCAATAGCTGGTCCATTGCCTTCGCTACTGCCTTCTGCACAGCTGCTTCAATAATCGAAGTGAGAGACTGTTCTGGAATTACATTATGTTTAGCAGCAACTCCTGCATATCCAAATGCCCTTTCTTTCACAGTGATTGCGGCTTCTCTCCTAGAACATCGCCGTTTATCAATGATTTCAAGAATCTGCACTTCTTGGGCGCGAGCTGAACAGTTGGGATAATCAGCGGCGTGATCTCCGCCACACAGGCAACATCGCTCATCTTGTGAAGTACAGTTTTGGGCATGTTCTTGCCCACATTTGCAGCAGCGTTGGCCCGATTTACAACCGCCTACACTGTGACCAAATCGCCAGCAATTATGACACTGAAGTGGACGTGGTGCTAGCTGGTCTACTCTGAATACCAGTGGCCATACCTTAATCTCTGAGGGGCATGTAGTACCCGCAAAAGTGGCAATAACTGACTCAGTAGGCACCCTGGTATTGTCGACTGCTCTATTACAGCGGTAAACTGCAATAACGCCAGCTGCCGATAATTTCTCTAGTGTTTGCTGTGGAGTTAGACTAGAATCGACACCTCTTACAATTCCCTTGGTGCAAGCGAGGTGAGCAGGAATGAATGCACTCACCGGAGTTTTCGCGAATGTGAAACATCTGAGCAAGTCAGCAACACAGGTCTGGTCTGGCGATCTACACAAGATACCTCCTCGACCAAACTGTCTCACATCCGTTATCGTCTGGTACAAAGGAGTGACAGCATGAAGCGATTCCTGGATAGCCTGAGGGTTATTCAGACGAATGGAGCCTCCACTGGAAGGAACCAGGGCCACCGGGATGCTTGTGACTCCGCTGCGTGAGAAAAAATCCAAAGGAAGGTCATTAGATGGGAGCGATGCCGTCCAAGGGGAAAAACCCCCTGCCAGGGGAGTTTTTAGACATCGGCCTCCGCTGACGCCTTCAAAACTCGATAGGAAATGCGTAAAGGATGCACAGGAGAAGCGTTACTAGCACTCGAGTCTTAGCCAATCGACCAGAACCAAGGAGCACAGGCAGGCACAACCGAACGCTTGCCACGCTCGTCACGAGCGCCCATACCTTTGTTTCTTTTCTTAAAAGATTAAAAAATGACAACATATTGCTACATGCATAATGCCAGCCCCTGAACCCTGCGCGTGTGCGCCCACGAAGAGAACGAAGATCGCTGGCTGCTCGCTCTCTGAGCTTAACCGGTCAGCTGTGCGATCTTCCGGTCAGCTGTGCGATCTTCCGGTCAGCTGTGCGAACGCCGTTGAAAATATATCTTGTGACTAGACTACGGTGCAAGTGACTCGTCACTCCCGTAACAATATTAATATGTACAGACGCTCCATTTCAAGGTTGCACTGCTGCAAAACACATAACTTACTTTCTACACTGTGCTGAAGTAAAAAAGTTTTGTAGAAATGTAAATTTATTGCACAATGCGCATGCGATACGAATGCGTATGCGATACGAATTTGTTTCCTTCTCTTATAATAGTGGATATTCCCTGCGAAAATGTAAATCTATTATTTGTTTACAAGTGAAATATGTGCATAAATGAAAACATGCATCATTGTTTATTCGAGAGTATTGTTAAAACCAGTCTTGTGACAGTTCAGTATCGGGCTCATTTTCTATAGGCGCCACCTTTTCTAAAAGATTTTGCTTCCCGCATGATGAAAACATTTGAATATTAAATCATTAAAATGATTCATTCTGCTCTGTAAGCATATACAGCATATATAATATTTTTATCAGCGTTTGTATGGAAATGCTGCCTTAGAAGAGCTTCAGTTTGTGGAGTTGGATCGCAAAATATATAGGAACACGATTGATGGCGTATTTACAGCAAGGATGTGCGAGCAATTTCTGAAAAAGACTCAAATGTTAACTTCGCCGGTCCTCACACGCAGGCAACTAGAGCGTGTGCTGCCGAATTAGTAGAGCAGATAGAGGAAACCATTTTTCACGAATGCACTTCCTGATTTTCGAGAGAAGATTTTGTCGTTTGAAACAAGGGTAAACTGCGCTAAAAGTCAATTAAGACGAATGAAACACATAAGAGACATAGAGCTCTTCTAGATGTCGTACCTATTTCTTCCTTTCGTCTTAACTTCTCACAGAGTTCACCTTTTTTTTCACCATGAACTAGCATGACAAATCTTAGTGCTGTCGAGGTCCCTTCGTCTCCTGGTATACAATTCCGACAACCATATCTCCGCATGCCCTGCGAGAAAGTAGGCACCTACGAGATGTTCATGAACGCTCCGGAAGTTCTTCGAGTAAACACAGCACAAGTTATGTGTATCGGATTCTAAAAAAATCTACGCATCTCCAAGAAGTGCATGATGGCGAGTGGGCGAAGCACTGGGGATCGTTACCGTAAATCACCCGTGACATTGCCCACTCGCTCATCTAAATGAATGACAACGCGTGTGTACAGTATATACAATGTGTTTTTGCCGCTGAGCCGCCGCTTCCCGCTGTTACGATCGGCCTTGGAAGCTATCATGGCAGAGGCAGCGGAGAAGGCTCCTGTCACTCAAAAGTTCCTCCCGGGTTCGCTGCCCTTCGGGGGGCGCAGGTCTAACCCCATTTTCCTGGAATGCCTACGAGCGTGCTGCGTGCTCAGGTGACCAGAAATCCAACCAGGGTGCAGCGAACAGCTCTTTGTTGCAAGATGCTGCCGGCGTGGGAAAGAGCTGCTGACATCTTTCCCAGCGACGTGGTATGTCTCTGCAGCTGGACGGAGCCATTAGCGGTTGCAGGTGTGGTCGACAGCAACAATCACGTCTTCAGAGGTCACCGACTTGGCACCAATCCGGTTCCCCTTCGGACATTTCTTCCTCGCCCACAATATCGAGTCGTCTGGGCGTGGTGCGTGGACATCACCCTGTGTGGGGCATTGGTGTTCCCCAATTGGACTTCTCGTCCTTGCCTTTTTGAGGAATGTGTTGTGCGTCCCATTGCCTCCTTTCTGGGGGCAGGGCGTTGTGGCGGCAGGACACCTTATTGGCGGGTGTTGCTGCCACCGGTTTGATTGCCTCAAGTTGCCAGACTCGGGGCTTTAAAAGCCGAAGACTTTTTGTAAAAACTCTCTTCTCTTGATCTCTCAATGTAAATAAACGTCTGTCATATCTCTCCTACGAGCGCCTCCCTCTCTGCTGAAGATGGGCTAGGGGACCGGCGGCGGGCCAGCTACCAACGAGGAGACCCGCCGGACCCGAGTCGCAACACCGCGCCCTCAACACCGGAGTAGCAACTTGTTGTCGGCGTTGCCGCTTTGCCTTTCGCGGGCTAGAGCGCTTTCACGGCCGTTTTCATCAATAGCAGAAAGAGAATGTGTCGTCTGGAACGCGCTTATTCTTCATCGTCATCAGCGTCATCGTCATCGCCGGACAACGGACAACGTACAAGCATAGACCCTTGCTTCGTCCCGAAAAGCATCAAGTCTTTAAAGGGGTGGTGCCACCAAATTTGTGGCTAGCGCGTTCTTTGCTTCAAGCGTTTCTTATCGCTCTAGGAAGTCCGATGCACGCACCGAGATTCATGTGTTCTCGCTGACTAATTTAACATCACCTTATATATGCGGACAACTTTCGCTTTCTGGGCGCCGAGTTCGGCGGTGACGTAGCAATGTAGTAGGCTTGGTCACGTGACCGCACAAGGCTGTGACACACGTGGTGCTGAGTATCGTGTGCTCTCGCACACACGTTCCCCACAAGCAGCAGCAAAACAAACGCGCCGACAGGTGCGAAGGCCAGGAACCGATGCTTTGCCGGTACGTACGTTGCGAAGGTGGCGGAGGCCCGGAGGTCACTCACGTCACTACAAATCTGGTGTGACGTCACTACAACTTTCGTTGTCCTTCCTATAGAGCTACGTCAGTTTTCATGCGCTAGCAATGGGTCTCGATCGGGAGAATGAGCATTTAGGTACACTTTGGAAGTGAATGAAAATATATTCTGAACGTTTGCTGTGTCCGACCCTTTTTGTGGAGTGTCCTTGCATACAGAGGAAACCCACAACGGGCTTGTTATAACCTCGAAATTTGATGCCACCACCCCTTTAAGAATGATGGAAGGGTAAGGCAGATAGGGGCGGGGGGAGCAGCCCCCTTTGTTTCTCCCGGCCCCTTTTTTTTGTTTTGTTTTGAACCGGGCCTTCGGAACCGTTAATCCAGCCCTTCCTGCAGGGTATAGACCTATTCCATGTTTGCAAACAGGGGTAGGCGCCGTCGACATACTGGGGTATGTCGACGGCGCCTACACCCCCCCCTTCCCCAATATATCAACGGCACCTACCCCTGTTTACAAACGTGGAATAGGTCTATAAGCAAACGGTGAACGGACGAAATACAACAAACTGGGGCACAGTGAATAAGACTGACTTTGTCGTCTCTCTTCCAACCTTAGCGGCCATTCGCTACATTTTACGTTCTATAAAACTATAAATGGAGCAAAAATTTGGAAATAATGAAGAAAGCTTGTTTCCGTGCAATGTTGAGAAAGAATAGTTCATTTAGGGTTCCTTCAGTGCAAAATTAACGCAAAGTACGCTTCTAGCCAGAAGCGGCTCCGAGGTGTCCGGTCTCTTCGTGAACGGTGCCAATCCGAATCCGGCATGTAAAGAAAACTAGCGATCCTCAAAGGAACCACAGAGACAGCCGTTCATCGTTCCAACTTTCTTCTTTTGCCGTGCTCGCCTACACGCGTTTATTACTTTCTTTTTCTATATACTCCCGCCCCCCCAGTAGTATTCGTACAACTCGACCTTGTACAATTTCTGTATGGGTCTTTTTAAAAGCTTGCTTTCTTCGGCTTTCACTGGTCAAGCTGGCATGATTCGATCTCAACCGGGGTCAACGTCTGTGATTCGACTTGGGGTCCAAACACTTGTAGAAATGCCAGGCACTTCGATGATTACCACATGATGTACTTCAAGACTGCTGCTAGGATTTGCTGGATACCCACTATACGCCCATTATACGCCACGAAGATAGCGATGACGCTGATGACGATGAAGAATAAGCGCGTTAGCACATGCACGGCACATGCAAGGTACCCACTATACGCCCACCGTAACTCCCATGAAGTAGGGAAGCATCCACTATGCGAACCAGAACAAAATAAAAGGCCACAACACCGTAAAAACACCTGCATTTAAGCACCCATCAATCAAAGCATATGACAAAAAAAAAGTTTAACAATACACTAATATCAATCATAATTGTGACGGAACAATGTCAAACACCTACAAGCACAAACCCTTTATACTAGCCGGAGACTTCAACGTAGACATTATGGACCTTAGGACCTGGCTTTGTCGTCGACTTTTTATGTCACTTTATGTCGCTCAGTTTACATTATGTGGGGCAACGCTCGGGGAACGTACGGTTACTCACCCGTACGATACCCAGAGCTTCGCCCACTCGTCATGATTCACTTCGTGGAGAGGCGGTGATTTTTTCTCCACCGGGTCCATCGGTGATCTACCAGCTTCCATGGGCGTCGGCAGGTGGGTGCAAAAGGGGCACTTGCCCCCCCTCAAGCCACACGAGCACTTGCCCCACGCAAGTTACACTAGCGCCCCGCCCCCCTTACCCCCCAGCCGCGGTGAAACACGGGTTTGCACCCCCTAAGACCAAATCCTGCCGACACCCATGCCAGCTTCTGACGGTATCTCAGCGGCTGGCTGTCAACTCGAGTAACCTGAGCACTTCGAGCTTCGTAGTCGCTATTGATCCGCTGCGGAGAAGCCAGTGATGAACTTTTAGCGTCTTTACACGTGGGGGTCAATGGTTTTGAATTCAAAACAGCTTCTTCCACCAACAGTACATTCTCAGTTTGATCACTCTTGAGCTTGCACTTTCCCAGCACCTTGCGTAATGATGACTTGAGGGATTGCAAGAGCCTCTTCCACCAACCATCGCAGCAAGACGCAACAAGTGAAATAATCTTCGACTTTCTTGTTGCATTGAGAGGAATGATGCAAATTGAGAGCTCTTCAAGTGGTTCTGAATGTCCTGGAAATCTCTCGATGCTGTCCTAAATACGATTGCTTTATCAGAGCACAGTGTTGCGGGCACACTCCTACGAGCCAATGGCATCCGGTGTGCTGTCAAGAAGGCGTTGGTCCATATCCCACTCGTCAAATTGCGGTGAACTGCTGTCGTAGTTAAACATGTTCCATGTGTTGTCAGGCTGGCATTGACGCAAAAAATCACAGCATATCCACGGAGTGAATGATGATGAGTGGGCGAAGCTCCGGGGGTTCATCGGTAAACCGTGAATCTTCTGTGAATTCTGCCCAGTACATCAGCAACGACGTGAGATCGGGCGCGTTTATACCGAAGGGTCGATGAGAGTCAAGGCGACTTGCAGCTCACTTTAATTTTACATGTACGCGGTGAATTGTTATTGTTTAATCACGCACAGGAGAAATCTCACACCGGCACTACATTGGAGGTCAAAATCCGGTGCATATAATGCGGGGTGGCCAGTGAACTGTTGTGCAGCGCGAGCAGTCGGTTTTTTTCAATCAAGAAACGCGCTAGCAGAGGCTGCCTGCGTCGGCGTCGCGAGGCGAGAGAGGGGGTGGGGCAAGGTCCCTAGATTAGGGGGGGGGACCGTAGGAGCGGGTCCCTGTCGGCGAGCGCGCGCTGCAGCAGCTTTCCGAGCCCTCTGCTATAACAGCGCCATCGAGAGGGGGGGGGTAAGGTCCCTAGATTAGGGGGGGGCGTAGGAGCGGGTCCTGTCGGCGAGCGCGCGCTGCAGCAGCTTTCCGAGCCCTCTGCTATAACAGCGCCATCTGTCATCTTTAATCATCAACGTATACGAAAAACCACTAACGCCATCTAGTGATATTTTAGATGCGAAGCAGCTCTTTGACTCACGTGTGTAACGCCGTACGTTACGTGCGTCCGTACGAATGCGCCGCAACGCGTTCCCCTCGCCGTAGGTGTTGTAGTGTTGCCAAGTAGGTCACGCCACAGCTGCGCGTTGACGTCACGCTCTCCTCGCACGCTTCCCTCGCAGGTGCGCGCTGACGTCACTCTCTCCCTCACCCGCAGCATGCTCGCGGCAGCAGCCGCAGCTGCCGGCTGCTCCGCCCGCTCGCAACACCTCTGACCCGCCTCCCGTGTCTTTGCGTTTCAAACAAACGTTTACTCGAGTAAACGCTACACCGAGTTTCGCTTCAAACCGTTCTTCCAGCACCCGCGTCGACGCCCGTTTCAACCGGGTCAACGCCGTGCGCACCGCTGCTGCTTCGCATCCTATCAGGGTTCCCTTCGGGGAGATGGTCCAAGTTTTTTTTAAGAACATATACACGCAACGCCATCTAGTGAGCAATTCTTAAAACTAACTAGAGCTGGCTACATACATACTACTACTACTACTGCTACTACCACAGGGGAGGGAACGACCCCCAACCTGAGGAGCTTCGCCCCTAATATGGAGCTTGGGATTGAGGATCTGTTCGTCAAGGCAGTCGTTGAGAGATGGGATGCCTTGAGCACATGACAATTCATGGAACGCGACTTGGAAGTGCTTCGTTGTCAGAGCTTCTTCTCTCGCACATTCTCGATGTGGCGCATAATAATTAGCCCGATCGACAGTAGCATCCTTAGCCACCATTTCAACGTGTCCTAGTTCCAGGTGTTGTCGTAAGAGTTTGTCGTTTCGTTTCCACAACCCTTCGTTTATCGATTGCGTCTCTGTCACGTTTTGTAGACGTGTGGGCGTGGTATGAAGGTTATTTGCAAATGGTCGTTTCTGATCTTCCTTCCAAGTCAGCGCCACGGTGTATCTGTCCTCTTTCTTGATAATCGTTCCTTGGAAGCGCGCAACGGACTTATGCAAGGGAAGCTCTGCAGAATCTGTAATGCCCGCTTCTTCGAGGTGTCGGAACGACTGGGGAATCTGCGAGATTGTGTCATCGTCGCTAGCCGTTTTCACTCGCAGAACACACACCACGAGGTTAGTGTTGCCGTCAAGAGAGGCACTTTGATGAGTGGGCCCTCGCAGTGTTCATCCAAGCGCCGTGTTGATTGCGACCAATCCTGGAATTTCTATGCTTCTTATTACTTCTCTAGTAGTTATCTTCCAAAGGTGGTCCGCTTCAATCAACAAGCTGATGCCGGTCTCTGTCTCCGCTTCAAGAAATTTCTTTTTGTCAGCAATAACTTGGCCTTCGAGACGCAGCTGTTGCATAACGTGGCTATCAGCTGTCAGCGAAAGGATGTCGTCACAGATAACTGGGACGACTATTGCCCGAACGATGTGGATGTCGGTAGAGTACTGGCTGCGCAGGGGAACCTGAACAACCCTTCGTCTTACCTCCGAAGTTGGGGATGCGCTGCCAAACGTGTTGAATGCAACCCATGTCTCTTCCAGTACCTGCAAATTCCGTTTCGCGGCGAGGTCTTCCGCGACGAAAGGTCGCTGACTGCCTTCATCAAGAATCCCTCGGCGTATCTTGATGTCGTTTTTTATGACGAAGGCGCGAAAGGTCTGCAAGTACACTTCGCTGTCATCGCTGTCATCGCTGTCATCGCTGTCATTTCTCTCGCAACCATTTGAAGAATCTGTCGCACAGCATAACCGACTGCGAGGAGACCATTCCTTCTGTGCTACTGGAAGCATCCACTGGTCGAGAAATGTGAACTGTCATGTCCTTTCTGTTGTGAGGGTCGCACATAGTTGTGAAGTGAAGTGAAGTTTTATTTTCCTTTCAAACAAAGAAGGAAGCCGGGGCTAAAGGCTGAATGCCTGACAAAGGCCTCGGCTCCCTTGTACAGTTTGACTTCAGTTAACACAGAAACGTACCTGAAAATATAACACAATAGATGTATTAATCAGCTGCACTTGCAAGTGTACTAAAAAGAGCAGTTAAGCATACAACAATGAAAATGATATTATACAAAACATAGACCAGAGTCGAGTAAATATTTCTTTGCTTCCTTTTTTAAACATTATCAAAGAAACATCAAAATTAACATTTGCCGACATTCTTAACGGCCACAGTTATCTGATAAGTTAGTTTTTGTTTGTCATAGTTAGTAAGCGTTTTAGGGACCCGGTGGATTTGTTTCCGAAAATGGTATGCATCATTAGACAAAGTATTGTTTTGAGTGTGTAACTGATTGGCCTTAACATGCTGCAACAGACGAAAAAGGTAGACTTGGTTCACTTTAAGCAAATGATAACGATGAAACAATGGCAAGTGGAAAAAATTGGCCGCGTATCTACGTGCTTCGCTGCAAATGTCGTCGAAAGACGATAGTCTTGTGCCGGCCGTACTACTATGTTTTGCCTTGCCTGAGACAGCCTAAAAAACACTAGGGTCTTTAGAATTGCGTACCTATGTATTATCTAATAAAGAACACACGTCCTGACCCTTACATATTAATGTTGCGCCTCAGGAATGCGTAGTATTTGCTTTTTTGATCGAATATGTTCACAAATATGAACGCGAACACCAGTTCAAGATGGCTGAGCGTTCAGAAAGAAGTTAAACTTTGGCCGAATAGCTCAATCGGGTTACCGACAGACAGACAGACGGACGGACAGACCAAAATTTTTGCGTTTAAGTATCCCAAGAAAGACTATCGTCTTTAAAATCCTGGGGTCTGCCGCAGTAACCATGAATGCACCGCAAAGCTCTCTTTGGAAGTACCTGTAGTTTCTGATAGTTAGTAGTCGTAGTTGTCCCCCCATATCAGAATGCAATAGGTTAGTTTATAATATACAAGCGTATAATACATCTGCAGTCTCATCCACACAGGTACCAGACTAGCTACCTTGTAGAGACAGCCTACACTTTTGCCAATTTCAGATAACTTTGGCACATGTGTGTTCCAGGAAAGGTTCTGATGGAACCAGATACCGCGAAATTTTATGCAATCAATCTCGTGTATTCTTACGCGTCCAAATTGGATGTTGACCTCATAAAAATCTGCAGTATTAATTGGCCTAAAAATAATATAGCTAGTTTTTGAAAAATTTAAAGAAAACATGTTGGATTGTAGCCATGACTGTAGGTTACATAAGTACTCGTTTACCATGGCCTCAGCTTCCATAAGAGATTTGGCTGTTAAAAATGTTTGTATCATCAGCGTACATGATCATGTCATGAGAACCTGGTAGTTTGGTAATGTCAATGATATATATTAAAAATAATAGTGGTCCTAATATAGAGCATTGAGGGACTCCGCAAGAGACAGTTAGCCGGTTAGGTGTGACGTCATTCACCCACACGTACTGCATCCTATGGTGTAAATAATTCTGCACTAAGTTAAGTGTAATACCACGTACACCATAGTGATTTAACTTTTTCAAGAGGATATTGTGCTGTACGCAGTCAAACGCCTTTCGAAAATCCAAGAAAAGACCAAGAGTGTAATGCTTGTGCTCTATATTTCCGAGTATTTTATCTTTAATAACGAGTCGCGCTTGCTGTGTCGACTTTTTCTTCAGAAAACCGTACTGGCAAACATTTCAGGTTGTGCTTAGTAAAAAAACATTCAAGCCTGCAATTTATGACTCCTTCAAATAATTTGGAAAATACTGGCAACACAGAAATTGGTCGGTAGTTTGACATTTCCATTCGGTTACCACCTTTGTATATTGGACAGACCTTGGCGATTTTTAGGTCATCGGTATACACACCAGCTACAAGCACAAACAAAGCATTAGGTTTGCAAGTTAGGACAGTACGTCAGATATAAAAGGCGCAACGTGCTTAATGAGAACAGATCTTATTTCGTGATGACCTGGGGATACATCATTTTTTAACTTCTTGATCAAAGTCAATATTTCCTGAGGGGGATGTGGGCGAAAAAAACAGACTTTGATAAAGAAGTAGCAGTGTTATTAAATGCGTTGTCAAGTTTATGTGCATCACTGAATGGCTTACTAACATTGACAAAGTACTCATTAAAAGCACAAGCTAAATCGAAACCAGACAAGTTTCCATTCGGCGCACTAATCTCGCTCAGCATACTGTTATCTTTCACTCTCGTTATATTAGTTACTTCTCTCCATAGTTTACCACTCTCGTTTAGGATTCTCGAAAATCGCTCAATAAAAGAATTTGTTTTGCTGTCTGTAGTTCTTCATTCAGTTGATCTCGATATTTCTTATACTCTTGTAACCCTCTCATGCATACGGGCCTCATATGAGGACAGATATTTATCCTACTATAAAAGTCGTCCAGTTACTTGTAGCGAGTAATTAGCCTCATGGTGTCCTCAATTGAGAACCCGCCAATGTTCCTAACTTGTCTCACAGATGGCCCTCGCTGTCCATGTTTCTTGAAGCTCCAGGTTCTTACGGATAGTAAGCTTGTTTGAGGTCACTGAATGTTCGTAAAAAACAAAAAATAATTGTTCGACATTCTATGGTGCTTTTGAACTATAAAAAATATGTGTTGAAAGAACAACTCTCGAATAATACCAGCTCCTTTTGTTGACGTTTTTTTCTCGGCTATTGGCTCTATAGAAGGAATAGAACAAGTGTCCTCAAGTGAGGAAATTATGCATGAAAGGTGTAGGCTCATCTGCAGCGCCACCAAATAAAAACGCGCCCACGAAAAGCCAGGCCTGAGCTGAAAGCGCTTGTATATCTTCCGTAGACCGTGGGAGAAACGATACTTTTCTAAGATGTCTTCTAAGAGAGGACTGTCCAGGGGAAGAAATCGATGCTCTCTTGGACCGCTCATCTGACTCTGATGACGATTCCGAGGCGGATGATTGGAAGCAGCTATTAACCGACCTTGGAACTTCCAGCAGCTCACCAGAGGAGAGTGATGACAGTGAGCCTGTGCGTGCGAACGGCGCTTCAACAAGCCCTGGTGCTTCCAGTCCTTCCACAGCTCATAAGCGAAATATGCAAGACCGATCATCAGCATTTCAGTTTGAAATGTAATTGTTTCTTTCAGTGTTTTAGATATATTTCATGTGTACTGATACCAAGGGCTCATATCGGCTTACGGCATGTTGTCCTCATATGGGGACACATCAGAAATCTTATAAGAGGCTTTTGATTACTTGAAATAAAAATTTTTCATGATCTTTCTGGCCTCTAGCAATACTTTTAGGCCAAAAATAATTTTTTTATCCTCTGGATTTAATTCCAGCGAGAGAGTTAAACCATGAGAGGGTTAAAAGGTTCGGCTCCCGGTTCTGAATGAAAGAGTGGTACATTTTGTTCTCAGTACGAATTTTTTCGTGTAAATCTTTATTTATCCACGGCTTTCTGAACTTTTTCTTGTTTAATCTTCTTTTAATTAGCGGGAAAGTGTTGTTATAAGCTTCTGAAGACTTAGAAATAAACATTCAGTACGCCAAATTTGCGTCACCAATATTGCGTACGTTATTCCAATTTATATTCCGTACAAGGAATTGAAACTTGTTTAAATTTCCATCATTTATTTCGCGCGTTATATAACTATCAACTGTAACTTTGCGTTCGCGCACTCTGTTGATACAGCAAAAGACTGGAATATGAGCACTTATGTCCGAACTCAGTAATCCAGATTCGATATTACGCGGTTCAATGCTTGTAACACAAACATCTAAAAGTGTGACTGTGTCAAGAGTAATTCTATTTGGCAAAATAATGTGATTGTAGCATGCTAAAGATGAAATAACACTGTTGAAGTCGTGAGTGCTCGTATCTTCATGCAAAAGATTTAGGTTAACGTCGCCCATGAGTACAAATGGAAGAGTGGTAGAATTCAAATTTTCAAGCAATTTTTCAATAAAATCGAGAAACAGTCGCTTATTTCCAGTCGGTGGCCTATAAATTGCCACAACAATTACATTGGGCAGTGATACAGTCAAACATTCAACACTGGGACTCATTATTGAGCATAAGAGACAGTAGGATTGAGCATGTTGGTATGACATGATAAAGAGTGCTTAACAGCGCAAACGACAGGAGGGGATAGAAGAGACAGTCTCTTCTCTTCTATCCCCTCCTGTCGCTTGCGCTGTTAAGCACTCTTTATTATTGAGCAGTCCTCAAGAACCGTGTGTGAGTAGCAACATTTAACAGAAACAGCAAGGCCTCCACCTCTTCCGCTAGGACGTAGGAGACCATTATATGCGTAGTTATCGAAATGGACATGATCATCATGTGTGAACATCAAGTCTCAGAAAATACCAGTACATTAAATGCTGTTGCCAATGGAGTAAAAAAAATGATGAAGGCGATCACCTTTGTTTTTCATGCTTCTTATGTTAAAGTGAATAACAGACAGTTCCTGCTGTCGGTTGTACAATTTAGCGTTGAAAGACTCAGGGTTGTACAGAGAACAAGTCGGTATTTGGAACATTGCCATCATCACTTAAGCAAACAAAAAAAAAGTCACAGTTTCGCCACTATGGTGAAGCAATGAATGCGATAGCAAGAAATTAGTTTGTCACACGAAGAACGACAAGCAGCTCGATACTTGCAGCGCGCCGCCGCAACACAAAGAAGCACGCTCGAGAAGGACGTATAGGTATACAAAGGACACGCGTCAACTAACTGTCGCAGTTGTTACGTGTTTGTATTTGAGCAACGCGCTGCGAGTGTCCACAATCCAGAAGCCGACGCTGTTGTTGTTGTTGCCTCTGACATGGCTCATACCCACTCAGGGGGATTGGCCAAGGATTGGTTTATTATCAATATATGACTTTTCGACGCTGTTTGACACTTCTTTTTCTTTTAAACTGCGGCACGTGAACCCCTCTGCGTCTCCTGCCACGCGGTGGCGTCTGACGCCAAGTGTGCCCAGTGTTCTTTTGTTTCCTTCTTCATCATGAGTGCTACAGAAGGGAGCCAAATTTTCGTGCGCATCTCATGGGCAGTTTTCAATTGGAAAGAAACTGTAAAAGCGTTGCGTGATAGAAAACACGCTCAAGCTCTGTTCCGAGATCTACGTACCACGAGCGGGAAATGGTGCATATGAATAGCTCGCCGTTATATTGCTGGCACGAGCATTGCATGTGCCTGTGTTGACTAGCGCAGCAGGCTGCGGAGCGAGGGGTCGCTTGTTCGAATCCACGGTTAGGTAGTTTGGAATTTTTTTTCTACTGATTTATTTTTCTTTATGCATTTTTTTATATATACACACATACATATTTGGGACATGACGGCGTCGACAGGTGGTGACGGCGAAAATCAGCCGAGAGTGTCCATATAATTGCTATCGCAATAAAATGATGCAGCTATTGTGACATTTTGCACAGATCACCCTCATCGGCAATCCTGATGGCATTGGAAGATTCATTCTTTCTGGCGAAAATCTTGCCCCCCGCTTGTCCAAACCAATTTCCAAGACATTTCTTTCTTGGGGGCGATAGTGGCTCCCAGTAGTTGCTTATTGTCACGGGTTAAATGCTCGTTAACATACACCCGATCAGATCCAGGAAGTCCCAGCATTTCGTTTGTGATCTGATGTTTCCTAGCTTTCACAAGAACTGCCTGTCGCTTATCGCGGCGCACAAAACGAACGATAATGTTGATCTCGTCCGTCACTCGAGTCGCTATCTTGTGACATGTGTCAATGTCAGCAGCACACAGTGGTTCGTCAATGATTTCGCCAAATTTCCTTATGACATCATCAGCATTGCCGACTGACTTTACGCCCTTAAGTTCTAGATTATTCAAGCGGCTATATTGTTCCAACTCGTCGATTCGTTGCGCTAGCTGCTTAGTTTCTTTCTTGAGAGCTTCGTTATTAAATGCGAAGCATTTCTTAGCGAACTTCGGCGAGTTTGAGCATATCTATCTATCTATCTATCTATCTATCTATCTATCTATCTATCTATCTATCTATCTATCTATCTATCTATCTATCTATCTATCTATCTATCTATCCGCCTACAACTTTGTGATCTCCTGGCCTTATCGTTAATGGGATTTATACCAAAATTTGTATGGCTTAACATGACTGTATGATGAACAGGAATGACTGGTCATATCATGAAAATCATGACTAACTTGTCATAAAAAGTATGATTTAGACGTCATGACCGTAGTGCTACTGAGGCCGTTTTCTTAAACTTCATATATTCAAAAATTGGTACGATGAGACATTTCTGCATGAAAATCATGACGTGCATGTCATGTACAACATGATTTACACGCCGCGCTCATGGTGCGCTGACGGCCGTTTCGCTAGCTTGATATACACGAAACTTGATATTGCGCGACGTGACTGTATGACGAACCTAAATGACAAGTGGTAATATGGAAATCATGACGTATCATGTGCAACTGACTTGCATTTCACACTTATGGCACTCTCGTGGCCGTTTCGCTAGCTTGATATACACTAAAATTGGTATTGCGGGACGTTACTGTATAACGAACATAAGTGGCGCGTGGTAGCATGAGAATCTTGGCATGCATGTCATCTACAATGCCATTTACATGCCACGCTCATGGTGCGCTTGCGTCCAGTTCGCTAGCTTGATATACACCAAAATACGTATTGCGCGACGTGACTGTATGACCGCGGCCGCTGGTATGACGAACATAAATGACAGGTCCAAACACTTTAATGTCTCATGCTCAAGTCCGTCCGTCCGTCCGTCCGAGCCTCCGGCCCTGCCCTGGCACGGTGCCAGGCGACCGCTGGGGTGCGCAAATGGACACCGGTTGCGTCGGACTCTACAGCGCTCGCACTTTGCTTGCGTAGCGTCGCTGCGCCCAGCATTTCCAATCATGCAAGGATGGAGACGCGCGCATCGTGTTCCATTTTGACCGACCCCGTCCACGTGACCCCGTCTGAATGGGCACAGGCGTTCGGGGAACAAACTTTGGAATTTAGAAAGTGTCCGTCAATTTTAGCGCTGGGACGCGGATGGCGTCTGCACGATGCGCAAAGCGCGAGACAACGAACGCATCCGAAACAAAGCCAGATTGGTGTCGCGTCTTGCTGCGATTCGTGGTAAAAAAATAAAACATTGCGTTTGTGTGCCGTGTAAAAAAAAATGCCCCCACCTCCCCGAAGGGAATCGTGAGGAAATGCGAATGCATTTCTTGCGCCGACACCGACTTATGCCATCGCCTTGAGAGGCGCCCAGCCAGCGGACGGGAGAGTGGGGCGCAGGGAGGAGAGAGAGCGAACGGCGAGAGAAGGAGCGGCGAAGCACTGCACCTACCCTCTCCTACACTCTCTCGCACCACATGCTCCGGTTGCTAGGGGCGAGGATAAGCGCGCGCGCCTGCAGCTGTTGCTATGGGAGAGGGAGTGAGAGCGGAGAGATAACACCTGCCGGCGCGCGGACACCTCCTCAACCTATCCTCCTCCTCCTCCTCCTCCGCGGACGCCGCCTGACATAGCCCGACTAAGAAATGCATTCGCATTTAAAAGACATGGGATAGTCAGTCGAATGGGCACAAGCTTTCGCCGAACACTCTTTGGAATGCACAAAGTGTCCTCTAATTTTATGTACAGCCTGATTTGCTCCTTGCTGGCTGCTTCGCATTATGTCGATTCCCACAGTGCGTGCGATCTGCCGGTTTCAATTTTTTTTAAATGCGAATGCATATCTTAGTCGGGCTATGTCAGGCATCCGGTGTTGTTGCGGCGTTGTCCGGCGGCGGGGTCCGCGGCGGCGGCCGCGCGCCGGCAGGTGTTATCTCTCCGCTCTCACTCCCTCTCCCATAGCAACAGCTGCGGGCGCGCGCGCTTATCCTCGCCCCTACCAACCGGAGCATGTGGTGCGAGAGAGTGTAGGAGAGGGTAGGTGCAGTGCTTCGCCGCTCCTTCTCTCGCCGTTCGCTCTCTCTCCTCCCTGCGCTCCACTCTCCCGTCCGCTCGCTCGCACGTATATATATAAATATATATATAGATATATAAAAAAAATAAAAACAAAAATAAAAAAAATAAAAATTAGCAAAAAAATTTAAAAAAACACAACAAAAAAGAAGAAAAAAACAGGCGCTGCGCCGTGCTCCCGACCGGGCTGCAGAAATTAGGCGCCTTTTCCTTCTTCGAACCACAACCACCATATATAAATGGAGTGAAGCGCGCGCGAAATGCATTCGCATTTCCTCACGATTCCCTTCGGGGAGGTGGGGGCATTTTTTTTTTTTAGCACGACGCTGAGTTCCTGCCTCAAAGCTTTTAATTCTGTGTTAATCGCCTTGGTTTCATCGCAAGTGTTGCTACAAAACTTGACACTTTTTTTGACAGAGCGCATTTCAAGTCTCATTTCACGCTTGAAATCTTCCAGAGCTTTTAGAAAATCCTTGGACATTGTTGCGAACAAAAGAACAATACAATACTAATAAAAAGCATAAATGCAATGCTATATGCTAGAACGCTCTTGTAGCTAGTACGATCTCGTATGGAAAAGTCTCTTGTAGAATATAGATCAGCATCGCAGAAAATACCCCATCTCCCGCTAAAGGGAACCATGTGTGGATGCGAAGCAGCGGGGAGATAATTAGCTTGAGCGGGAGGGACGTCGCCGCTCTCATTTCACGGCAGCGGTCCGGGCGCTCATCGCGGCGCTGCACAGGAGAGAGAATGAGGTGCGCGCGCTCCGTCATTTTCATACCGCGGAACTACCGTGGCGCCCCCAGCGGAGTATGCAGCCGTCACACCACCTGTCATGCGCGCCGCTCCGTAGAGGATTCCTAGAGGAGAGGACGGGGGGACCGTAGGAGAGGAGAGAGAGAGGGGGGAGGAGATGTGCATGCGCTGTGGGGGGTGTGGGACGCGGGAGCCGCTCCGTAGAGTAGAGGATTCCTACAGGAGAGAGGGGGGAGAGGACGCGCATGCGCTATGGGACGCGGGCGCCGCTCCGTAGAGTAGATGATTCTTAGAGTAGAGGAAGGGGGGTGAGCGTAGGAGAGGATAGGGGAGGGGACGCGCATGCGCTGTGGGGCGCGGGGGGCCGCTCCGTAGAGTAGAGGATTCCTCGAGGAGAGAAATGGGGTGAGCGTAGGAGAGAGAGGGGGAGGGGACGCGCATGCGCTGTGGTGGTGTAGGACGCGGGAAGGAGGGACGGACTAAGCCCCCTCCAAACACATTCAAGCAAGATCAAGGAATGGGGTCAACCTGGGCGACAGACACCACCTGCCTAGCCATTGCTAAGCAGCCTCTCTGTGCTCTCGGCCATGACTCTGATTACTGTAGTAGTTGTTGACGGCCTTCATATTACTACAGTGTTCTGGTTCGCTGCAATATGCTTCCCTACTTCATGAAAGGGGCCGGACGCGGGACGCTGGACGGGGGGACGCGGGAGGGACGGACAAAGCCCCTGAGCATAAGATGCTTCGCATCTAAAAGTGACCTTTGGTACCTTCAGTGCTGACAGACATCGGACGTTGAGCTGCACAGTATTATAACGTTGCCTGAGGCCTCGTACGTCGCTTCCTGATTTCACATGAGGGAGATTGCGAAGACGGCAGACGAGGCGTCATGAACGGCAGACTAGGCGACCAGGTTCAGCCGGATAGCGGTAGCCGTTGGTCACGCTCATCGCGGGCACCTTGCCTGATGTTAACGCCTCCTCTCAAGTTGAGCAGACCATGAATTCACCGTGGTTCGCCGGTCCGAACTTTCGTGGCAGGACGCCGAAGACCGCGTTCCGGTGTTGTTCGTTCTGCATGCTGCGACCTTTGTCAGGTTGTTATTGAACCAAAGCCGGTCACACACACTGCAGCTGTGGCACCATTGATCCCCAGCAGTTGATTCAAGCGTTTCGTCCTCTTCGCCGCCGACTCGTGTTCCGTCGTCGCTTCGGGATCTGCCGCTCGACGTTGGCGTTACGATTCGGCTTCCCGAGCCCGGAGTTCAGGGTCCGCTTGCCGCCGTTCACGTTTCCTTTCGGGTTCGTGAGCCCGAAGTTCGGGATCGCCACGTCGCCACTCCCGTTTCGAGGCAGCGGCCCGGCCGCTCATGTCGGCGCTGCACAGAAGAAATAATGAGGCGCGCGCTCCGTCATTTTCATACCGCAGAACTACCGTGGCGCCCCCGGCGGAGCATGCGGCTGTCGCA
>JALIZH010030356.1:0-18037 GCA_030522465.1 Rhipicephalus appendiculatus | reverse complement strand
AGACATCATAAACGGCGTCTACAGAGAACGTGTGGTTTGAGGTAGCCCAAATTTACGCTTGCGCTTCAATCACTGATTCATGATTAGATGTGGCTGTTATCTAAATCCAGCTGTAGTTGGTAGACGTCACAAGTGCAATCCGGAACGTACCGCTCGAGCGCTATAGATAAGCGTGTCGAGCTCTCCACTTGACAAGCTGTATAGCACTCTGTATAGTGAATGTCATTGAGCTTACGACTAACTTGAAAGCGACGCTGACCACATGCGTAAAAACAGTAGCAAATAAAAGTGTACAAACCGAAAGTCTGTGTGGCAGAGCCGATTAGAAGGGCATTAACATAGATGAAAGATGTACGCTATTAAAAAAACCACGTATTATTACACAATATAACATATCCCTGACGACAAAAGCATTGTGTAAATGTTCGAGAAATGAGGCTGTGTAATTCCTAGCTTGATTGTGACTTAATGGCTACCGGCGGCGCTGACTGACACTCCCACGTTTAAATGCAGATATATACCCTATAATGTGGACGGAGGGATGACTGCCGCCGTTGCTCATTTGGTAGAGCTCTCGGACGTGTTATTCGAAGTTCGTAGGTTTGGTCCCTGCCGGCGGCAAGTTATCTTTTCGTCCACTTTTCTTTCGTCACATTTACGTTAGAGTTACTACTAATAACATTCCCTAAACTTTCCGTGGCATCCTTGTCTGTTAGGTTTCTTTGATATGGTGTCTAAAAAATAGTGTAGCGGAAGCTGCTCAGCACCACCGCATTCTTTTCTATCCCGTCTGTAGCCGGCCGTCGACAGCTCGCCTACGCGCGGCGCCAGCGCCTCCTCCTCCATGTTCGGGGAACAACGTGGCTGGGGCCGGCTCCGGGAATTAGCACCGGCGGCATGCTGCGTCTGCTCGCTCGGGGGGCCTCCCCTTTTCCTCTTTCTTGTAGAAGAATGCGGGGGTGCCTCCTTCTCTCCCTCGTCGAGGGGAGCTCTCGTCACTCGCACGGAGTGGAAAAAACCAGTCTTGCCTTGCAACTCCAAACCAGCATCACGTCTCTTTTTCTCGCTGACTTCGACGGCTGACATTCCCGGCCGCAACAAATTGGTGACCCGAACGCTCTAACGAACACGCCGCGATGAGCTCCGACGACAACGTTGCTGCCTCCACGCCTGCGGTCATCGCCACAGAACTGAAGCTACCAAATTTTTGGCCGAAAAATCCAAGAGTTTGGTTCAGCCAAGTGGAGGCCCGTTTTCAGCTCCGGCATATCACCTCGCAGTCGACAAAATATCTTCACGTCGTCGCAGCCCTGCCCCCCCGAAATCGCCGACGCTATCGACGACATTTTGGTTTCACCCCCGCGCAAGAAGAATATGACACCCTCAAAAAGACGGTGCTGGACCGCCTCGAGGCGCCTGAAGAAAGCAGACTGCAGCAGCTCTTGTGTCGCGAAGAGCTGGGCGACCAACGACCTTCCCAACTGCTGCACCGTATGCGGCAACTACTCGGTGTGCACGCGCGTCAGGACGGCCAGCTCCCACTTCTTCGTGAACTTTTCCTGCAACGGCTCCCCCAGTCGGTGCGCGTGGTTCTTGCGGGTTCAAACGAGACGTCCCTTGATCAACTAGCGCAACTTGCCGATCGCATCACGGAATACTCAACTCCAACCTTTGCGCCCATAGCTGCTGCAAGAACACAAGAGCAACCAGATCGACTGTCGCGCCTTGAGGAGAAAATACAACACCTTACCGAGACCATGCAGAAACTTGTGCTATCTGGCGCCCCCCAACAGGACGAGCAACGACGCAACCGATCCCCTTCAACACACCCAAGCTCCTCCCAGAGAAGCCAGGCACGAGATACACAGGACGGAGTTTGCTGGTACCACCGTCGTTTCGGCACGGGTGCTAGCCGCTGCACTCAACCTTGCTCGTTTCCGGGAAACGCTCCGGCCAGTCGTTAACGGCGGCTTACGACATCGGCCCTCCACCCAGCCGCCTGTTTTTCGTAGTCGACCGCGTAAGCAACTCGCGCCTGCTAGTCGACACGGGAGCCGAAATCTCTATTGTCCCGGCAACCCCCCGAGGATCGCCGACGTAGCAAGAACACATCGTCGCTGCAGGCAGTGAACAACACTGCCATCGCTACGTACGGCTTCCGCTCGCTGACAATAGACGTCGGACTCAGGCGCCTGTTTCGCTGGGTCTTCGTGGTGGCGGAGGTTAATTTCGCCATACTCGGAGCAGATTTTCTCAGCCACTTCAACCTGGATGTGAGCGTACGTGACCGTTGCCTCAAGGATAACAACACATCCCTCAAAGTACGTGGTTTGGAGTCAAACATCTGCTCATCTGGCATCTGCGCCTTCCAGCCAGTATCCAGCCTACCACCACGTCCTGGCCGAATTCCCCTCGCTCACCAAGCCCCGCAACACGGAACAGCCGGTGAAACATAACGTGACTCACCACATCGTCACCACCGGGCCGCCAGTCACCGCCCGGCCACGACGGCTGTCCAGCAAAAGGCTTCAAGCTGCACGCAGGGAGTTCGAGCACATGCTGCAGCTGGGAATTGTTCGCCCTTCGTCTAGCAACCATTCATCGCCGCTACACATGGTGCCTAAGGACGACGATTGGCGCCCGTGTGGTGATTACAGAGCCTTGAACGCATCGACAACGCCGGACCAGTATCCTCTGCCACACATTCACGATTTCAGCGCGCGGCTGGCAGGTACGAAAATATACAGCAAGATCGACCTTGTAGCGGCATACCACCAAATCCCCGTCGAACCGCAGGACATACCAAAAACAGCCATAACAACTCCGTTCGGCCTGTTTGAGTTTGTCCGCATGCCCTACGGCTTGAAAAAATGCCGCACAGACCTTTCAAAGGTTCATGGATGAAGTCACCCGGGGTCTTCCTTTCATCTTTGTCTACCTGGATGACATTTTGGTGGCCAGCAGAACGCCTGCGGAGCACGAAGAGCACCTCCGCCAGCTCTTTCAGCGTTTGGATGAGCACGGTCTGGTGTTGAAACCTCAAAAGTGCGTGTTTGGAGTAGAGGCGCTCAACTTCCTCGGCCACCACATCACTGCTGAGGGCATTATGCCATTGGAATCGAGGGTGGAATCCGTCAAGAAGTTTCCAGCTCCAACATCTTTTCGCAAGCTGAGGGAGTTCCTCGGGCTCTTAAACTTCCACCGGCGCTTCATTCCGTCTTGTGCTCGAGTGCTCCAGCCATTGACCGACCTGCTGCGCCGAGACGACCAAAAGGCACCAGAATTTTGTTGGTCTGACGAACACCAGAACGCTTTCCAGAAAGCTAAGGACGAGCTAGCCGCGGCTACCCTCCTCATTCATCCACGGCCTGAAGCTCCTACACGCCTCATGGTGGACGCTTCCTCCACATCGGTCGGAGCAGTGCTGCAGCAACAGGAGGGCGCCCAGTGGAAGCCACTGGGCTTCTTTTCGAAACGTCTGAAGCCTGCAGAAGCACGGTACAGCACTTTTGGAAGGGAGATGCTCGCGATCTATTGTTCCATTAAGCATTTCCGCTACTTCCTCGATGGCCGCGAGTTCTACATCTTGACAGACCACAAGCCCCTCACCTACGTATTCAAAAACAACAGTTCCTCCTACTCAGAACGAGAGATCCGTCAGCTCTCATTCATCTCCGAGTTTTCTACAGACATCCGCCACGTTCCAGGGGTCGAAAACAGAAGCAGCTGACGCCTTGTCTCGCGTCAACGCTTCCGGTACAGAAGTCCTGGACTTCGAAGCTATGGCCGCAGCTCAGCGGGACGACCCCGAATTGACAAGACTGAAGCGAGGGGGATCTTCACTCGTGCTCTCGGAGGTTGCACTTCCCTACGTGCAGAGCACGATAACCTGCGATACCTCCCAGGCAGCACCACGACCTTTCGTCCCACTGAACTTTCGCCGAGTGGTATTCAACACTTTCCACTCCATCAGCCACCCAGGTGTCCGCGACACCCAGCGGCTGATAACGCAACGCTTCGTTTGGCCCGGAGTCAACGCGGACGTGCGACGATGGGCTCGGACATGTGAAACGTGTCAGCAAGTGAAAGTGACTCGCCACAATCGGGCTGCACTACAGGAATTTCGGACTCCTGAGTCGCGGTTTGACCACGTTCACCTCGACCTCGTGGGACCACTACCGCCCTGCCAAGGATTTAGGTACCTGCTCACATGCATCGACAGGTACAGCCGGTGGCCCGAAGCTATACCAATTGCGGACATATCAGCTGAGACCGTCGCGCAGGCCTTCATTCAAACATGGGTGTCCCGCTTTGGCTGCCCCGCCCGCATAACAACTGACCGGGGCCGGCAATTCCAGAGCAACCTCTTTTCCGCACTTTCAACGCTCCTCGGCACGAAGCTGCAGCATACAACCGCCTACCACCCCGCCAGCAACGGAATGGTGGAGCGCTTACACCGGCAACTCAAAGCCGCACTGGCAGCGAAACTCGACCGCCAGCACTGGGTGGAGAAGCTCCCGCTCGTTCTTCTTGGCCTACGCTCAACGGTGAAGGAAGACCTCGGCTTCAGCGCAGCGGAAATGGTCTACGGCTCAACAGTGCGCCTCCCGGGAGAATTCTTCTCCGACCAGACACCTTCCGCCCCAACAGCCTCCGATCACATCGAGAAGCTGCGCGCATGGCTCGCGCAACTCAGGCCAACAGCACCTCGCATCGCCCGCAACAGGAAAGTTTTCACTTTCCCTGACATGGAACTCTGCTACCCATGTGTTCGTGCGACACGACGCAACGAAGCCGCCCCTTACTCCGCCGTACGATGGCCCATTTAAAGTTTTGGGACGTACTAACAAAACCATCGCAATCGACGTGCGGGGGAAACGAGAAGTCGTCGCCGTTGACCGCGCCAAGCCTGCTCATATTGAGGTTTCCATTCAAGCAGCCTCTCACGTACGGTTTCAGTGCTAACCATTGGACTGTGACCTTTCACGATTCAGCCCGTAACGGCTGTCCTTCTTTAAAAGCTCCGCAATCTAGGGGGGAGCCTTTGTAGCGGAAGCTGCTCAGCACCACCGCATTCTTTTCTATCCCGTCTGCAGCCGGCCGTCGACAGCTCGCCTACGCGCGGCGCCAGCGCCTCCTCCTCCATGTTCGGGGAACAACGTGGCTGGGGCCGGCTCCGGGAATTAGCACCGGCGGCATGCTGCGTCTGCTCGCTCGGGGGGCCTCCCTTTTCCTCTTTCTTGTAGAAGAATGCGGGGGTGCCTCCTTCTCTCCCTCGTCGAGGGGAGCTCTCGTCACTCGCACGGGAGTGAAAAAACCAGTCTTGCCTTGCAACTCCAAACCAGCATCACGTCTCTTTTCTCGCTGACTTCGACGGCTGACATTCCCGGCCGCAACAATAGAAACGAGCCCTTAAATTTACACTTATTTCCTTGACTGTGACGTGTCATACTATACATATGCCGTCAGTGGCACGAGCGTGCCCTGCTTAGGTTCTTCACTAATAACGGTATTTCCATGATTTCTTATTTTATTCTGACGTTATCCCGAATAATATTCCAGATATGTAAGTGCTGTCGGGTAAATTGAGAAGCACAGCGTAACGCAAATCCTTAACTGATATCATTGAAGTTCGCTGAAAAAGAATTTTCGGCTTTAATTCAAATCCCATACTTGTATACTATGTCATCTGATTGTATGCATTTCGTAAAATTAGAGTAATGTCCTCTAATGAAGAACAATAAGATCAAAGTTGTCATAAAGTGAAGTGGTTTATCTAACGTTTATCTCGAAAATGTCGGATTTGAAATGTGCTACCACGAAGGGCAATACCTTCTTTTTTTCAACTGACAGATATATGCTTTAAGCTGTAAAAGCAACACAAGTGGGATCACTGTGATCACACTAGCAGAATAAGAAATAAATAAGGTAAATTGGTTGTGACATATCAGACGCAAAACGTCAAGGTGACTCATCATTGTGTTAGGTGATGCAAATGCTATTGTGAAGTACCACTCTTACTGATCACACTTCTTCCTTATTAGAAAATGTTGTTAGTGCCCTGACAGGGTAATTTTATACACGAGAAAGAACAGGCTACAACAGTGAGGTTCTCTGACCACGATGCTTAGCCATACAGCTTTCCTCAAGCAATTATTTGTCGCACTGCGCCTGCTTACCTGTCCGAAAGCATGATGTGATCACGTTACACTACAGCATAACTTCAGACGATAATGTGCTCATAATGTACTAAAGCATAACGCAGAGAAGGAACACACCACAGTGCACGTCGCACCATGACATCGCACATTCATTTGCACGAATTGCTACACCTACCTGCGCTGTACTATTGTACAGGACATTCGTCGTATAACGCAATATTACCGCATAACGTAATAGAGCATGGCGCATTAGGGCACTCCAGAGGACGGTATCACGTATACATCTTCTTACACACTCACGGATAATACATGTTATGACTACAGTCTATGCTTGTGCACAACCAAGTCAAATGAAATTCGTTACTAGAGTTGATAGTATTGTGCATTTATAAAACTGTCATAATACATCGCCGGCTGCCAAGTTATATTCACTTAGCACATTTTACGCTAGGAACTCCTCGGATGTGAAATTAGCATTTTCTTTGGTGGCATCGCTTATGTAAATTGCCTTTTTCACGTCATAGGCGGTACCTACTTCCTTCAATTTTATCTTTTAATGCAAATATGTATGCGGTGTTGTATTTGCAGTATACAAATACAATGTTTCATGGTCCGTGCCTATTTATTCACTGCAGTACAGCTCTCATTCAAACTTGATCTGATAAGCCTACAACATTGATAGTGTTACTATGATTTCTATATCACCGCCATGCTTTGCCTGGCATGTTCATTTTTATAATAGTCCTTCTAATTAACATGTAAGGCCAGTATAACCAGTAATTTGAGCGGGCAATTCTTTACGCGGCCGCATAACATTATAAGCGCAGCTGACGAGCCTTCGAAGTGACAGCCGCGTAGATTGTGGTGAGCTTGAATTTTAATAATAATAATAATAATAATAATAATAATAATAATAATAATAATAATATCTGGGGTTTAACGTCCCAAAACCACCATATGATTATGAGAGACGCCGTAGTGGAAGGGCTCCGGAAATTTCGACCATCTGGTGTTCTTTAACGTGCACTGACAAGCTTGAATTTAATATTATTCTGTAACAGAAAAAAAAATGTTACGATGATAACAGGTAAAATCTGTGGACAACAGCGTAAGGCACACTGACCCTCTAGTACACAGCGTAGCATTAAAGCGTGCGGAGCACAACCTACTAGGAGAAATGTGTGTGAGTTTCTGTGAACGACGGAAACCGTTACTAAAGACGGGATAATGAAACAACCATAACGAAATCAGGTGAAATACCTGAGACGCACGCTTGATCTAACAAGCAACAACCAAACATCATCTAACGTACGTTAAGATAGCACGCGGAAAAAGTGAAAAAGAAATAATATTCTCACAAATTAAGGGTGGATCGTAAATCAATAATTTACCCATAACGTGCCACAGGAAATAAATGTGTTGCCGTGCGTTAGGGCAGGCAGAACACTATTGCGTCGCAAGCGCAGTGTCATTAGACAAAGATAGAAACTGGCCGATTTGGCATTCCCCGACCAAACTTCCTGCCGCGGGAACAATACACGAGACACTGGGTAAATAAGTAAACCACGCGCATAATAGATCTGTTGGTAAATACCGCATTGTCTGCGCATCATAAGAATATTTCCACGCTACATGCCATATATTGGCGGCGTCACATCAATTATGGACTGACTGAATTTTCATAAGTGCATTAATGTGGTGGAAAACGCTCCCCTCTAAAAACTAACATAATGTTCAAATCACGATAACGCAGTCATTGCACTGTTGTGCTTGTTTGCCGGTTCCTATACCTAATCGAAATGCCACTTTTTTTGTAATACTGCTCTCAAAGAAACCGAACTTTTTTAATCAGAATGTTACCTGTAATTGTATTTGCATGGATTAGTAAGATAGACGGTGGAATATTTCTATGTAGTGTTTCTACCAGGTCCAAGTTTCGACGGAGGCATTTGCAGTAGTCTTTTTATTAGAACGCCCACTGCCCGAATTTCGCTAGTTTTCAAAATGCTGAAGCCACGTTTAAGGCACTGTGTCAGCATGTTATTTTATTTTTTTAGTTTGAAAAATACCTTAAGAGCCTCACATGATCCATTGTGTAAGAGGAGAGGGGGCTGTAGTAAACTGAGCTATACTTTGATAGAACTCGTTGCCTTATGCTTCACGTAGGTTTTTTTTTGTTTTGTTCGGTTTTCTGCACTGTAAGCTATGTGCTGGCATGCGGAACTATGAATCGCGTTTACAAAAGGGCTTGAGAACCGCTGTTGAAGTACTTTGATCACAATTCAAAGGCGCTTCTGCGAGTGACGCACAAAACACGGCGCCGCCACGTATCATAGAAGCAGCCCATGCTAAAATGAACGCTTGTCTTAAGCTACACTCCAAATTCATGAGCCTTCAGTCACTGTCCTCAAACATGCCTGCTGTTGCTGTTACACTGTATCCGGTATCCGCACCAGAATTGACAGCCACGTGACCAATGCATCTAAACAAGCGTAGTATACTAATGTGAGGTGCCATGTAGTGCAGCCTGAAAGATAGAAATCTTTCAGGCTGCACTACATGGCACCTCAGTATAAACACATTAGTTAGACATATTAGTGACTGTAGTAAGGTTTAACCACGTGCAAAATCGCTTTTATTGGAATGAAGCTGAGCTTTACTATAGACAGAGACCGCTATGAACATAGATTCTCCAGGCTCCTAAAAAGAATTTTAACAAGGACTATCTGAAAGAAATCTGACTTTAATGACTGTGAAAGCAGGTTAACTGGCTTGTTTATTGTGTATCTGGCGTTATTTTCGTTCACGCGAAGGTGGTATACCGATTTAGGTGTGGTACCTCCGAAGAAACCCTACAATCGGACGCTAGCCATGCAGTGTCACGTGCGTGTTTCTGGGCGGTCACTTTCTCTCATAAATTTCAACTAATGGATCCGCAGTAAAACTCGAATTATGTAAAGGTAGGAATTTGAGAAAAGTGAGTTGAAAGTGTCTCAAAAGTTTTGCTCCCATTTTCGTTTTGTATTTTGTAGCTTTCCAACCTGTAGCCTCTATGGTGAAGCATGCGAGCAGTTTACAGAACTGTCCAACCGTCCGCCTCGGTGGAACAGTGGCTACGGTGCTCGGCTGCTGACCCGAAGGTCGCGGGTTCGATCCCGGCCGCGGCGGTCGCATTTCGATGGAGGCGAAATGGTAGAGTCCCGTGTACTGTGCGATGTCAGTGCACGTTAAAGAACACGAGATGGTCAAAATTTGCGGAGCCCTCCACTACGGCGTCTCTCATAATCATATGGTGGTTTTGGGACGTAAAACCCCCAGATATTATTATAGTTTACAGAACTGCCGCTACATAACGTATCTCAATGTGTGGTATGTTGACGCAGTGGATAATAAAGCATGCATACTTGATGCGTGCTCCCTCTCGTGCGTTGTTTTTGAAGAAAACACAATGATCTGCACACAGCATGTTGATGTAACAATCTTGCAAACCCTCTTCATTAACCCACCTCTTGAATGCGTCTGGTCCACATTACGCAAGTTATTAAGGTGTCTCTGGGGAATGGTTGGTGCGCTACATTCCAATTCGCTGTTGCTAATGATGCAGCGGTCGACGGGAGGTTTCTTATAGAAACTTTCGCGCACCGTCCAAGGGCTGTGGTGGCTCTGCTTGTGAAGACACTACACTTTGTTTCTCGTTTCTTTGGTTTGCAAAGTGTACATCGTGCGCCTCGGAACCGGCGTCGGAGTTGCTAGCGAGAATTCGCAGTGTACAAAGGTGATTCTTACTAAGATGATTTAATGGGCTGAGGCGCAGCGCCCTGGTTTCGTTGCCTCTCGCTCGCGCATAGTTATAACAGGTAAGTTCGCTTGGCTGTGCTGTTAATGTACTGGTGCGACCCTTGCGCAACGGGAAGTTAAGCATGGCGAAGAATTGGCGCATGCATTGCAGCTATTATATCGCTGTTCGCGCTCATTATAGCACCACCCGCATTGAAAGTTAGATGGCTTCATAATGGCTTCCCGGTAATGTTTGACAGTTAGTCTCTGAAGTTAACCTTGCATATCGTCGTCCTTTATTTTAATAGGTTAGATGGGTATTCTATAGCTCGTTTATTTAGTATTACAATTTGCCATCGTATTCGCTTGCAATACAAATGCCAGTGGATACGAAAGAAAACCGCGTATACTAAAGTCCGTAACGGATCGTGCAGGTTCCATGATCTACGACCTTTCGTTTTGGTTAGTAGTGCTACAGGCTTGTCATCAATTGTTCGTTAGAAGTGAAAATCAACTCAATAATGAAGCATCGTCAGCTGGTGTATCTGGTCGGCTTCTTGATAGCCGCCAATGGTATCAGTTTTCAGCTTGATGTTATGATAGCTCATTCTAATAATATATGGCCTGTAATGATAGGGCATAACATGAACAGAAGAGAAGTAACATCGATGGTACAAAGGCGAACATACTACAACGAAAGAGAGAGCGCTAAAGTACACATTTATTAAGGCGAAAGCCGTAGATGCCTCATGCAAGGCGAAAATTGAATGTCGGAGTCAGCGTCGCCTAGGAGTATCGCGCGTCGGCAACGTCACTATGAGCGATGCAAAAAATCATCATCACGCAATGACGCCACCATACGATGGCATCATGGCGTGACAGATTGCCAGAACTGTTATGTCATCGTGTGTTCACACACCAGATTTTAGCTTGGTCAAACAAGGTAGCAAACCAGCCATAGTCTAGTGATCATCCCTGCATTTCCTGTATTCCCTCTTTCTCTCTAATAATATTGATTTTAAATTCATGAGCGCTAACATATTGCTACTGTGAAACCATTACGTTTTAAACAGCGGTTACTTGTATTTATTCGTATTATTTACTAGTACCATGAGTTAAAAACAAAATATTGATGTGGGATTAAACTGGGAATAGCATCGTGACCTTGAGCTGCCTAATTATATCTTTATTTTCCGCACTATTTACATTAGAAATTTCGGAAGTAACGAAACACGATGCAGTGACCATCATTCTGGCTGTGCATATTCGAAGCGTCAGTCTGAAACTCCTTCTTGCACACAGCACCTACTTGCCTGTGTCAGAGTGTCCCTGAAGTTCATCTAGAAACTCTCGCGGAGCATGTTTATCGTCTTGCTGAGCGCTCCCACGCCGTCTCATTACCATAAAATGAAGGCGCGTCAGGACAGCTCACTCATGCGATGGTTTCTACCAGCCGTGCTACGTCGCTATGCGTTCGCAAACAACTCCTTGGCTATTTTTTTTCATTCGACACGGTTTCTTTGCTTGGCAGTAACTCCAGCTCGGTCTATATGCAGGAGTTCACTGTTTTTCGAGCTCAACGAGAAATGACCGAGAAGAAATGTGTGAGAGCTACATTTGGTACGAGAGTGTTTCTGGTAACCTGAGAATCATCAAAAAAAAGCTTTTCAAGTTCCTGGTGAGGGAGTCGAGAATGAGGAAGAGATAGTTGTGGAGATTATTGGGGCAAAGACAGGTCGTTAGGGCTCATGTTGTGTTACCACATCAACCATTGAGCTACCGGGAAGAGAACTTGCGATTCTTCGGGCCATTTTAGATAGGTTGTAGTCACGCCATTGTGGCATGCTCATTAGCACTCATTCACGCACGTACGTTGGTCGATGTTGCTTGAAGTAAACGTTTGTTGAAAGTTAACGCTTGTGTTGTGTTGCCTTCTGTGTCCGTGCCCTGTCACTAAGCTTGCGCTATACAGCTGACGTTATGTACCAAGAACTCCATGCTCCTATCCTAAAGAAGCTGTCTTGCTGCATTAGCTTCTCGTTATGACAAGCATAAATGGCGTAATAACCAGAAACACGCGGTTCTTTGAGCAATCAAAATAGTCATCTTTTTCTCTTGCACTGCAAAAAGTAGTTACTATGGAGGGCACATTTTGCTCTGATTGTGTTTTAAAGGAGTAAATTTACATAATAACGCGAGAGGGTTAAAGAACTATTTTCGCAGAAATTGCGGTGTCGGCGTCGTTGATTGCGAGCGAATAATCAGCGCTGCCCATGACAGAAAAAAAATATAAAAAGATGCAAATAAACTAAATAATAAACACATTTCACAACAATGAGATTCGAGCCCAGGCCTGCTGCAAGCAGGTGTTCTACCACAGAGCTGCAGCATGCTCCTAAAGTGCCTAAAATAAAAAAATAAAAAGAGCACTGTATGAATGCCATGTAGTGGGAAGAGTCGCCTTAACGCGTGTAAAATTGTGTGTGAAAAGCGTAGAATCGCGCCAGGCGTCAAAACATGTGAACTGCGCAACGGGTGCGTGTTTTCAAGGCCCACCCATTACAAAGCGCTCTGTCCTTCTTGGTGATGCTAATCAGGAAAACCATACACAAAAAAAATACAGCCGCTGCGTGGGTTCACGTGTTGCCTTACGTACGCGTACTGGGCCCTCTGCTGATTCGCAGAAGGAAGTTTCACAACAGGATTCGCTTAGTGGGCACTTCGCAACTGGACTTGCAGTAGGCATTCTAGGATAGAGTTAAACGGCTAATGTTACGCGCACAGTCGTTCGCTTCTTTACTGCGTGGTTGAGGCATGCACCGAGAACCGAAAGGAGGCTAGCAGTTGAGAAGGTGATGCGCACGGGGCCGATTATACTATCGCGTTCTACGCCTCAAGGCGAAGCTCAAGCGCCCTCGTAGTTTTTACTGTTGATCCAGACAGCGTCTTTCCTGCTGGCTTTCTACGCGAATAATACACACGATACAAACCGCTTTCCTGGCGTACTCCAGTGCACTTCCTGGAAGGTGTTGTAAAGCCTACAACAATACTACGTCCTAATTTATCAACTTATGTATTACATGGCTTGTCCATTTGCACTTTTCGTGCTGCCTCTTTTTTCAGGCGTGATGCGCCTTGCTAAATTGAAGCAAGACTTGGTTTTTAGCCTGGTTCACAGATAAAAGTATGGGGATTTCTCAAAAGGCACTTTTCAGCTTCCATTGTCTGAGACGGCATCCTAAAGCTGTACTAGAATTTGAAGACAGTGAATGCCCGAGATTTCGTCAACTACTGCTCGTAGATCACGAAGATACAAACAACAATGATAAAAAAATGAACCCTTTAATGCCGGAATTATGAAACCACCGAACAAAATAAATATTGCTTTCATATTTCAGCTTTACATGGTAACCTTTAATTGATTCTGCAGTTAAATTATGTAAAATACTTTTGGGTATGTCGCGAATGCGCGATATGCCACAGAAACGAGGATCTTGCAACAAAAAAAAAAAAATCACGCCATATCCACGAAGTGAATGATGATGAGTGGGCGAAGCTCGATCGTTTTCATCCATGGCAGAAAGAGAATGTGTGGTCTGGAAAGCGCTTATACTTCATGGTCATCAGCGTCATCGTCATCGTTATTACGTGTAGTGGGTACATTCCACTATACTGCGTCATCGTCATCTTTATCACGTGGAGTGGGTACATTCCACTATAGGTGGCTACCTACCTACTACTACTACTTATGCTACTACAGAGGAGGGACATACCCACACCCTAAGGAGCTTCGCCCCTAAAATGTGGAAAGTGAACCCACTTCATGGTCATCAGCGTCATCGTCATCATTATCACGTGTAGTGGGTACATTCCACTATACTGCATCATCGTCATCTTTATCACGTGGAGCTGGCACATTCCACTATACGTGGCTACCTACCTACCTACCTACCTACTACACCTACTACTACAGAGGAGGGACAGACCCACACACTAAGGAGCTTCGCCCCTAAAAAATGCACTTCAAAACTATGTAACATGTTGTGTGCCACTTCCTGGGTGTGTACACTCCAAGTAAACAAAATTATTGAACATTGAACTTACGTAACTCAGGCGAGAAAGAACGAAGAAGTAAGAGCTGTGGCACGTGCTTCGCGCTCTCCGCCATCAGCTACAAAACAATTGGTTCTAGCATAAAACACCTTACTCAAGATAGCGCAAGATTTTTTTTTCATTCTGAAAGCTACAGTCCCCGTGATTACTTGACAGCCGGCATTAAAGGCGACACGCGTTTCGGGACTTGATGGCTCGGGGTTTTTCGATATGTCGCGAATTCGCGACACCTGGCAGTAAAGGGTTAAGGCAGCTTCGCCCTAGCGTTGCCAAGCCTGAATCGAGCAAACCACGTCTTATCCCCAACCCCCCTTCCAAACCACGTATGTGCCACCACCTTCAATGGCTGTCATTCAAGCATCAAAACATAATGGAATTCCTTTTCTCCAGTACATTTATTGTGAAAAAATAACTATCGACACGAGCTCACTTTTGATTCCCAATGACAACCAAGAAAACAACTGTTGTGGTAAAAAGACTTTTCAACTTAATACGTGCACACAAACGATCTTTATAAATCATTTTGATCTATTCTGGTCGTTCCCTTGTGACCTTTGAAATAGGTAAGAGCGGCTCTGTGTGGACGACCCTAGATCATCGCAAATTGCTGTAGCTAACCATGTCAGGCAAGAAAAGAAATATATACGAGCGCGAGCAAGTGCTTGTTGCCTTTCTCCTGACCGCATTGCCCACTGGAGGCCCGTTCTGTGGAAAAAGCGGAGAACAGGCTGCTCAACGACATGGCAACAAAAAAAAAAATAAATAAACACCAGAAGTTCAACGACGTTGGCATAGATCCTACGTCTCCCATAAGCGAGATAAATTTTAATCGCACGTATACAGGGCAATGGAGGGCAGAGCTGTTTCTGGGCCTATGCGTTTGTGTTCGTATAGTGCACTCTTTGCGAAAACGTTTCAACGCTATCAGTCATTTGATTCAACTCCAAATGAATAGTGCCCTGCATCAGTATAACGTGAATTTCACCCTGTTTAGAGCACCTGTCAAAAAAACATGGTTGATCCCTCCATCATAGAAATCGGTATAACACGAAAGTGAAACGTGTCCTTACAGAAGTAGTTGAATGTTTACTGTAAATTGACATAAGATAGCTTTGACAACGTCTATTAGTGTGTGACAGTTTGGGCACCCTTTTAACGTGGATGCATCCACGTTGACGCTTGTTGGTAGATCTGTATCCCGATGACTAACGTCCACGATCAATGATTAAACAGACCGTTGTGGTCATAGATGCTTGTGGTAGCTGTACAGTGAGAGCGGAATTAGAGAAAGCGGTGTGACAGCCAGAACAGCGTCAATGATTCGACGCCGAACATGGGCTAAGGTCGCCTACTTGCGGCATGTTAGAGTTATTGAACAACGCTGCCTGACCAGAGGGAAACGCAACGCGCGTCGTGTCTTCCTCGTTGGCCGGCTGCGATTTTTCGCGGGGCGAGCTAGGAACGTGGAGTTACGGCTAACCGACGGACTCGCGCGTCGCAGAGCTATTTTTGGTATGGACGGATGCTATGAGCGAGGACGATGCGAGGGGTAAGGTCGCCACCAGGCAGTGCGTTAATGCGTCTACAAAATTGCACTTTTCCTATTCGAAACGCGCCGAACGGGACGAATGCGTAGAAACGACGCTTTGAAGGAACTACTCGTGCATTTCACGGTCATAACGCATTACTTCTCTTTAGCAAGAGCCCCGTGAGAGGACAGTGATAGATATCAAAGGCCTGTTTTTAAAGCCTACAGTGTATGCGACCGTGGCGCAGTGGATAGCGTGCCCGCCATCTCTCGTCGCGGAGCAAGAGGTCGTAGGTTCGACTCCCATTGACGGAACATTTTTTTTGTCTTCTGATCATGCGTATTTTTGACGTCATTTCCGTGACGGAAATACGTCACTGAAATCTTGATGGACCCCGGCATAAAACAATTTCGTGTTAAAATGCACATTAATTGACAAAAGTAACCCGCATGAAAGGTGATCATGCGATAGGGCGGTAAAAGGTTTGTGGTTAATAGATTATGAATTACGGAGGATGCCTGGAACTTTTTCAGAAGGCGAAGGCGAAAGCCTATCAGGACTCATAGCGATGTGAAATGAAGGTGTGAGCCGAGGCAGTTACGCCTACAAGACGAGAGAGTGCGATGCGAGCTTGGTGCGGCCGTTTCCAGAATGTTCTAAGGGCTTCACCCTTACACATCCCTACCCCCTCTGTGGCACAGCCACCGCAATTCCTCTCCGCGTGTACTGCACTAGTGTAAATGCAAACGCCGCTATCATCAAGTGGATGCGCAGCTCGCAGGCTCACGTAATCTTTTCCGTACCTCACAAAGCGCCCTTTAAACATAGAGACGTAGGACCTTCGTCTTGAAAAAAAAAACTTACCCCAGTTCATTTCATTGGAAAACCTGCAGAAACATCAGAGATGCCGTCCTTCTTTGCTTCCTTCGTAATTTTCTAAGATGTCTTGTAATTTTGCGTGGGTGTCTGTGATTACGTTATTCTCAGAGTAGGGATGGACGGGAAAAGACATGCTCCACCCCTGCCACACCCGTGCCTGCTACAATGACTTTAGGCCCCACAACCGCTTGAGCCGCGCTTCCCTGTTTCACTTTGCGGCTACCGCTTCGTCCGCCAGTGAGGTAGCTACGCCATCTCTGAGTGTATCTGTGAACCGGAGCGCGACATGAGACGCGGACACTCGTTTATCTTCAAGCCCAGCCTAGGAACAGCTTCACTGTCCTAAGGCGGGGCCTCATGTAGTAGGTCATCCCCAGACCTGAGCATACTATAGACTCGCTGCAGACTGCCGGGCTCGCATTGCCGCAGGCCTTCTCGAGGATATCAAGGGACATTAAAATCAAGTATTAAGTCGACGTTGGTTGTTGAAATAGCGCTCCAGGAACCTTGTAGTGCTACTGTTGTGCAAGGAAGTGATTATTTTGAAATAAAATCACATTTTAGTGACCGGCACCGCATTTGCGCACTTCAAATCACCCACCTGAAAGCTGAACCTTTTGAATTCCCAATTGTCATGCCCAACGTTGCCCGGCTTTTCTGCGCCGCCACCGACACTATAGTAGGCCACCTTAAATATAGTAGCAGCCGACTCGGACTCGGACTGAGACTCCCCAAAATATTCCTGGGCCAAACTCACTCGGACTCAGATTCACGGCTTGATCTGAGTCTAAGTTAGTCCGAGTGAGTCGACCCATGAGTTAGTTCGCCGACGTATGGTTGACCTATACACGAATATGTTATGTTTATCAGAGAGCTCAATATATAAGGTCGGGCTATATTCCTATATGCCATATTTTTTTTAGAAAAAGAAAAGGCGTGTTTATTTGAGAAGAAATCTCAGGAGAGAGAGCTGAGGATGCATTGGAACGCGCACTGGGCCTTCGCAACCACCCTTAGCTGATAGTCGAAGATAAATACGGTAGTTAGCTGACTCTTACGTTGCATAGATCACGTACCCATGTTTGGTACAAGTGTTCACGACTCCCAGTACTCTGTACTCGATTATGTTACACTCTAAGAAATAATCGAGTAAAAAGGGTGTCTTTTTGCTAGACAACAATATAGTCATCTACCCCGCGTACTTTCCTGGCGTTATCACCGCCGCCCCGGCACTTCCCGGTCACGAACGCCGCACGCGTTATCGGCGTGACATAGCATTCTTGATAGGAATGTGCCGCGAGCCGGGTTTTCAAGAGAGGAAACGTGAGCAAGCCAGATGACGATTATTGTTGTGTAGCAGAAATACTCCCAAAATACTAGACTTTTTTCTTAGAGTGTAGACCTATATGCAGTTGTCCGTACATTCATATTATAAATCAGTTATTCTAATGGGAACGGTAAATGGAGCGAGCCAAATCTCTAAGTGTACACCGCCCCAAGTTCACCTTGAAAGGCCTCCGTACTTAATCTGGCTAGATTGAAAACTTTGGTAGCCTATCCAGATGGTTATCACCGCAA
>JALIZH010030355.1:0-33790 GCA_030522465.1 Rhipicephalus appendiculatus | reverse complement strand
TGTAAGCCTAATCCAACTCTGCGACTCAACCAGAACACAAGACGACAAACTGGCCGTTCTCCTCGACAGTCACAACGTAACCACCCTCGTCGACACCGGGGTGACTATTCCGTCGTGAGTGGGCCGTTCGCCGCAAAGTTGAAGAAAAGTAAGACTGCTTGGGGAGGCCACGCATTCCTGACCACTGGAGGTCATCTAAGAATGCTGGCTGGAGTTTGTACAGCAGGAATCACCACCAATAAACGGACTTATTCTGCAAGCTTTGTAATCCTCCAACACTGCTACCGGGGTGGAATACTTGGAATGGACTTGCTAATTCACAACGGCGCCGTCATCGACCTGAGGTCTGAGTCAATAACAGTAACGCCGGAAGAAGTGTTGCTGCCCCACACGACGCCAGGGAACCGCGCATTCATTGTGGTAGAACAGTAGGACACCATTCCGCCTCTCTCCAGCGTCATCATTTGCGTCGGCACCGAAAAACCCGCAGACCCTGCAGGCGTCATCGGGGGGCGATCAGCATCTGCTTCCGAATAGTGAGGTTTGCGTCGCAATAGCCATACCCTGCAGGCGTCATCGGGGGCGATCAGCATCTGCTTCTGAATAGTGAGGTTTGCGTCGCAAGAGCCATTGCCGATTTGCGTGATGGCAAACCAATGGTACTGCGGACAAACCTCAGCCACGAAAATTGGCCGCGTATCTGCGTGCTTCGCTGCAAATGTCGTCGAAAGACGATAGTCTTGTGCCGACTGCACTGCATGAGCGGCATGAGTACCACAATTTAATAGCTGGGCTAGCCGCTGGGCTCGTTTTTCGGACGTTTTCCGGGCGCGCTTAGACGGACGCCGGCGTTTCTCCGCTGAAATTTGGTCGTCGGTCTTTTCTCTGCGTTCTCTGATCATGTCTTGTAGAGTGGGTCGTATTTCATCAAGCGGCCACATATGTTTTGCCTTGCCTGAGACAGCGCTCTTCTACGATGAATCAGCCGCATCTGGCTGGCATTGATAAAACAGAAGAGGACGCCATCTACAGCGCTACCGGGGAACATCGGCTTGTGTTGAACAATGCTGCTGCCAGGTGGCAGCACCACAGCCAGCCACAGCGTCGAAGTTAAATCACTGGGCGGAGACTTGTTTTGTACACAGCAGCGCCGCGTAATAAACACTAGGATCTTTATAATTACGTATCTATAGATTTTGTTTTAAAGGAACACTGTGAATAGTACTAAGGTATTGATGTTGTGCCTCAGGTATGCGTAATATTTGATTTTTAATTGGCCACGCTCACCCGTATGAACACATGCTCCTTGGTCAAGATTGGAGGTCGTAAGGCAGGGGGTCGTAAGGCAGGGGGTTAAACTTTGGCCAGCTAGCTGAATCGTGTGACGTGCCGAAAAACAGAGAAACAGACAGACGGACAGACAGACAGACAGACAGACCAATATTTCTCCGTTTAGGTATCCCAAGAAAGACTATCGTCTTTAATATTCGCCTCGTGTGCGACCGACGAGGCGCTGCGAACTGCGCTCCGGTGACGCAAGGGCGGGGATTCGGCTTTTGTCGTCTGCTACGCTCTGGCTAAAACAGCAGCATTTTCGTTATAGTTCGCTCGCGTCGCACGGCTTTCCTCGACTACTAGCTGCATTTTCTTCTTATGATATTTCTTGAGATGACTGCTAGCATTACATGAGTTTAAGAAACGTTAACATTTAACATATCTTCTGTATACCGACAGCCATCGCGGTCAGGTTCATGCCCCCCGAGTTCGTAGCGTAGCTCACTGGGCTGGATGGCGTTGAAATAGCTCACTTGAAAGCGCGAACGCCCCCGCCAAGTGAGTTAAAGAGAGACTCCGCTGCTTTGAAATCTCAGCGCGATCAATTTTGCGGCTTATTCGCAAAAATCAGCGTTGTGTAAACAGACTTGTGATGAACGAAAATTCACGCTCCACTCCTAATTGTAGTCATGTGGACTTGTGCAGACACGACAGCCGACAAAATGAAATCGATAAGTTCATCGACCAGCGAGTTATTGCGGACCACTAGCATAGATTGGGCGAGCTGGATGCAAATAAGATCGCTCGGAATGAAACGCCAGTAGTGGTGCGCGTGGTACGGTTCGACTCTTATGATTAGAGATAGATACGTTCATGAGCCGCATTCATGTTTTCGATCGCGCAGTGCTGCCTACTGGACTGTGCGAGCCTGCGAATGGTAATGACAGGATGGCGCGCACTATATTTCTAATGCTTGGGTAACGCGATCCGCTGCAGTGTTCGCGTTTCACTTGACATCGAAGTACACCCTCGTAAACATTAGGAAAAATCGGCGAATGTGTTCAGGAAGAGAAGAAAGAGAGCTCTTTCCCACCATTCCTTTGGCCCCTGTGGCTGACTATTGTGATTCTTTACCGTGCTGTAACAAGATTGAATATTTTAAGGTGGGAGCCTTAGATTCCACATAAATTGCGAAAATTGACCGTCGGTGTCCCGCGTCGCCATTTTCAACACGAGTGATGCGAAAATTCATCAAATGATCACGTCATCATGACATCCCTGACCGACAAAATTTGTGACGTCATAACGTCATGTCACATGATTACGTCCTCACATGACATCGTCGCTTTGCATTGCCTCCGTGATTGGTGGGCCGATCTCGGAGTTCAGAAGTGTTGAGGCTCGGGCGAGTTGGTCATCCATGAACTTAGCTTGTATTAGCGCGGCACAAATAGAAGAAACACGGCACAGACATAAAGAGAAAGGTAGGCGCTAAATCCTAGCGCCTACCTTTCTCTTTATGTCTGTGCCGTGTTTCTTCTATTTGTGCCGCGCTAATACAAGCCAAAGACAAGCTACGATCTCGGAGGCGATGCAAAACCAGGTGATGTGTAGAAAGCTTCAATGCAAAACCCCGTTACGTCCAGAAAGCATTCGGAGGGGGCGGCGCAGGAACAATACATCGACTCAAGAAAAAGATGGCTTTCGCCTTCGAATCAACTCAGGCAAATGCATAAGGAACTCGAGTCTCTTTAGTACAGTGATCGCACCAAGCCACATCAGGAGTCGACCGTTGAGACTGATTTACAGTCTTTTATTGCAAATACATCTTTCGATGCAAAAGCTTTATATTTATCAACGTTAGTATGATTACACTAATTCTCTTCAGCATATTTTCGGACCACCGTGAACGAGTGAACAAACGTCGATTAATTAACGTAAGGATTAAAATATGATGCAAAAAATAGAACAAAAATTGGGGGACCCTTAAGCTTCGCCTTTAAGATTTGAACGCGATAGCGATATCCCGTCCCTACTGCGTACTTCAATCACTTAGTGCATACTATGTAATGGGTAGTATGGTTTAAACCAGGAGAAATTATGCGCGGCAAATGTGGGAAATGTTTTCGAACTTGCTACGCACCCACTACGTGGTGTTAAGGGAATACGCGCAGTAAGGTGTGTGCCGTTTGTAATGGGTGGCTGGCTTTAAACTATGAATTCGTTATGATAGTCACATATTCTGACGCCCGATGGGAATGTACGCTTGTACCACGCAATATTCCTGTGATATTACATGTTATATTGCGACGCCTATATAAAGTACGCTTGCGTTTGCGAAGCATGGAAGTTATTTTCACTGCATTTCCAAGCAGAGGAAGTTGTTTTCACAGTATTTCCAAGCAGAGGCATGGCTGTGTGGTAGAACACCTGCTTGTCACGCAGACGACCCGGGTTCGATCCGCACTCGGACCCGAAAATTTTTATTTATTTTATTTGCATCTTTCTCGATTTTTCGGTCACGGACAAGATGATGATTTTTCGTTCACAACCAACGACGCCGACACCGACGCCGACACCGACGCCGGAATTTCTGCGAAACGAGCTCTTTAACGCTATCGCGTTAAAACAAACGAAAATCACTCCGGCCACGCTACCGATATTTCATATCCCCGTCGTGCATCCCCTTTAGACTCACCCTGTTTATTTCGTGTTTCAATTTAAAGTACTTACGACGCGCTTACACAGCAGCTGCTCAAAATGTGTATTTAATCAAGCGTTGTTGCCGGTAACGCCACTTAATTTATTTGAATGACATCACACGTCGTTTGTCATGCTCCGAACATATGAATTGAATCGAAGGAGCAGGCTTCGCAACCGAACACGCGCAGCACACGGTATACATTTATTGCGCTTTAACGCAGACATGGAAGCTGAAGCCCGAACGCTGAAGTCAGTTATCGAAAACGGGCAGGAAAGTCATTTTGAGTGCGCCACGGCCACAGAATAATCGCGAAAGAAAAATTCACCATAGTAGCAGATGTACACATGGATGGCTAGCAGACGACAACAGGAGCAATCGACACAGAACGTGCTCCTGACGGCAACTCCGCTCGATTTCGATGGGCATTTTGCTTGAACATTCAGTACAAATTGCTTTATCAACCCGCCCACCAACGTTTCAATAACTCGAGCGCGATAGACAGGCTGGCAGCGTCGAGCAGCCTTCACGCAGCGAACGCGCGCGCGAAGAGCTGCATCCGAGTCCTCTCCCTAACGTCACACGCGAGAGGGCGCCACTCCAAGATCTCGAGGCGAATAGGCACCTGAACATTGGTACGACAGTTCGTGGACGCCAGCAACGCTTGCGCCCTCTTCCACGCTAGCGAACCTACTTCGACGAAACAAGGTCGCCAACCAGATTTCGACGTCAATCCGAGCCTCCGAAAATACAAGCAAGACCAGCTCAAAGCCCTGCTTTTGCAATTGAAGGTCAGCTTCACGTGGTCACAAAGAGTTAGACAGAGCCCAGTCGCGAAATATCGCATCATAACAGAAGAAAGTACCCGACCAACCCGTCAGAGCCTGTAACGAGGCTGTAAAGAAACAAGTCGACTAAATGCTACGCGACGACATCATTCAGCCGTCCAGAGTGCGTGGCCGTCTCCCGTGGTGTTAGTGAAGTAGAAGGATGGAACAATACGTATCTGCGTCGATTAACGTCGCCTGAACAAGAGAGAGAGAGAGGAACGAAAAGTCATAAAGAAGGACATGTACCTTCTCCCACGGATAGACGACGCCTTAGATCGACTCCACAACCAGGGTTACCGCTTAGTAGATTAGACAAGTAGCGAGAACTGAAGCTAAATCTAGCCAAACCAACCAAGCCTTTTAACATTATCACCAAATTTGTAGCGAATATCGTAGAAAAGAGGTGTTACGAAAAGTGCTTTTATTATTGAACCATGAATGATATCATTTTGATTCCGCAATGAAATAGAAATAACAGCACAGTCCTATCCATTTGAGTGCATGTCAAGCCATAAGCAAGTTGCAAATATGTGAACAAATTATGAGTTCCGTTCACAAGAATGTTGTCTATGTACAACAGATGGAGCGATTGCGTAAGACATAGTAATATTGGAACATTCCAGTCAATGATTCAGTAAGAACATTTAGCGCAAAAGTAGGTCGTGCTTGAACTCGCGGACAGAAAGTGATTAGCATTTACCTTAATACCAGTTCACTATCAACGATTAGTAGTTCCCATAACGCCAGTCCAGTTTCAATCAGTCAAATATGGTTAGCGATGACCAGCAGAGCTTGCCTCGGTTGAGAATATCTCTTTTTGTCATGTTCACATAAGAACATGCGTTCTGCAACACCATTACAAACTGACTCGTAACGTAAGCATCGATGGCAGGCAGCGTGAACAGCGTGCTAGCCAAAAGGCACGCTGTTCAAATTTGCAGGCGTATGACGTTCCCGTTTTTAATTTCTGTTGACTTATAAAACCACCGACTATTAGCCAATATAGTATGCGCGGCGCGCCTCAGCCGGCGCGTCGCGCATTGCGTTGAGGTTCTTCGATGAGCACAGGGAGGAGGGCATGCGCATGCCTCAGCTGACACGTCAGAAGAGGTTCGAAATAAATGGTAGTCATTGAGCTCGCTCGGTATTTTCTCTGCAAGTAATAAGAATAATGGCTAGTAAATGCGCCCCAAGAGAATTTAAATGTAGCCAGAAAGTAGTCATGGTACCAACCTGAAATTTTGATCGCCATCGGGGTCGCAAAGTAGCCAATTTCGTGCAAAGTAGACACTAAGGGCAACGCTGTCCACAACGCGAAGTACGTTTCCTCGATGGACCTCAAGAATGGCTCCTGGCAAATCGAAGTCGACGAGAGAGACCGAGAGAGAAGACTGCCTTCCACAACACCAGACGGCCATTCGAGTTCAAGATCATGCCTTTTGGTCTTTCCTCGGCAAGTGCGACTTTCCAACGTGTCATAGATACAATATTGGCTGCCTTGAAGTGGCAGACTTGCCTCCTGTACTTAGACGACGTCGTTCTGTTCACCTGTACTTTCGATGAGTACCTGCGGTGGCTGGAAGCTGTGTTTTCAAGCAATCAATACACCCGGACTCACACTGAAGCCAAAAATGTGCCGTTTTGCATGCGAGGAGTTCATGTTCATGGGCCAGATGATCAGCAACAGCAGAGTCCAAGAAGAGCACAGCCGACTTCTCGGTTTGTGGCCTAGTACAGAGGCTTCGTCAAGGGGATTTTCACGGGGCCACCAACTCGCCCCAAGAAGACCGACGTCGAATTTGAAAGGGAACCGCCACAAGTTGAACCACTTGAAAAACTGAAACGACACTTCCAAATGCCTCCGATACTTCCGCACTTCGACGAACACACCGATGCAAGCAGCGTAGGGCTTTGAGCCGTTCAAGTGCAGAGGCCTGATAGACTAGAAAGGGTTATTAGTTATGCTAGCCGGTCGCTATCTGGTGAAAGCGAACTATTCCACAACAGAAATGGAGTGCCTTGCTATAATATAGGCTATATCAAAGTTTCGCCTGTACCTTTACAGCAGGCTTTTAAAGTTGTCAGCGACTACCACGCCTTGCGTTGGCTAGGTAACTTGAAGGACCCTTTATGTCGCCTCGTACGGTGGAGTCTGCAACTTCACAAAATCGACATCACCGTGGTTTACAAGTCCGTACGAAAGCACTCGGACACCGACTGCCTGTCCCGTGCTCCCAATGACCCAGCATCACAGGACGACCACGATGGTGAATACATCTTGGGTAACATAAGTGACGATGACTTCGCCGAACGACAGCAAGCCGACACGGAAGACAAGGGGTCTTATAGTATACCTCGAGGGCAAGTACACCGTTGTTCCAAAGGCACTGAAGTGAGGACTAGTGCCATTTTTTATTACGGAACGGCGTTCTTTTAAACGAGAACTTTTCGGCACTTCGGGCCAACTACTTCCCGCATAGTACCTCCAGCGTTACGTCCACGAGTTCTGAATGGTCTGCCCGACGACCCGATGGCTGGATACCTTGGATTTCCCCCGTAGGCTCGCGAGGATACAAGAAAAGTACTACAGGCCTCGCCTCACTACCGACGTCATCCACTAAGTAAAGACCTCCCGAGATTGTCGTCGTGGGGAGGACGCCGCCCGCTAGTACAGCTTGACTTCCTCCGCCCATCGAGCCACCTCACCAGCCGTTCCAGCAAATCGGCATGGACTTGCAGGGGCCGTTCCCGACATCGAATTCCGAAAACAAGTGGATCTTCGTAGGTACTGACGTCGTAGCTACTACGCCGATAGAAGGACCCTGCCGAAAGGCACTGCCGCAGAAGGGTACCACAGTTCTTCGTTGAGAGCAACGTCCTGCGTCATGGCGGCCCAGAGGTTGTCATTACCGACAGATGTACGGCCTTTGCTACGGACCTAACTCATGCTATACTGAGGTATAGCCAGACAAATCAACACCAGACCACCGTCGAACACCCACAGACCAACATCACCGAGCGTCTAGAGAAGATCATCACAGATATGATGGACGTGTACGTGAACGTCGCTCACAAGACGTGGGATGTCATCCTTCCGAATGTGACCTTTGCATACAATACGGCCGTACAAGAAACGACGCACATGACGCCATAGAATTTGGTCTACGAAACGAGCCCGGCAACGATGCTCGATGCCATGTTACCCCATGTCACCGACGAAGACAAAATCGACGTCACCGACTACTTTCAGCGCACCGAAGGAGCCCGACAACTGGACCGTCTGCGCAACCAGTGCCAGCGGAAGACCGAGCCATCGTTACAAATTCGACGATGCCACGAAGAATACCAGCCCGGTGACCGTGTCGGCGTCAGGACACCGATACGCCTACATGGTCTCAGTGAAAAACTTCTGAGACGATACTTCGGACCGTATAGGGTACTTCAACGTCTCCGGCGCACTCGACTACTAGGTTGTTCCCGGCGGCATCACGAACTCTCAGCGACGCCGGGCACGCTCCGTGGTCCTGCACTTGGTGCGCCTTAAAACGTCTTACGCGTGGTAAGGAACCTGCGGCTCTATTTTGTAGTTGCTTTATTGTTGTTCTTTTGTGTTGCGTGCATTCTTTTATTTCCATGTTTTGTTTTGCGCATCGGGACGATGCTTTTTCAGAAAGGGGGGAGGGGGCATTGCCACGCCCGTTTTTTTGTTTATATTTTGATCCACGAATGCTGTTAGCAACGCTCAGCGCATATCGCGCCGAAATGTTAGGGAGTCTTCGCGACTGTCTGAGATCATTTTGCTAACATTACGCTCAGGACGCGAGTGGTTAAGTTTATCTGAAAGCTCTTGCGAGCGCACACGAGAACGTTAGAAAGTTCGATCCCATATGTATAAATGCAGACGCGCCTTACCGCAAATCAGTTCATCGACAACGCCGGTCTGCTTGCCGCTGTCACAGTACAGTGTGTGTTGCTGTAGTCAGGAGTTTTCATTTCCTGGGCTCGGGTTCGCCCAATAAAGTTTGGCCTGTAACACGATGACTTCTGCCTTGTTCAGCGTGATGATCACGTGACAATAGTTACTTCATCTAATTGTTGTGTCATTCCTTTTCCTATGCATAACGTTTCGTATATGGTAAAACAGAGACTGTGGTGGTTCTGCTTTTTTGGTAAGCTTGCATTCTGCAAAAAGCAGGGAAACAATGGCAAGAGTAGCTAGTATAAACAGGTTATTTCAATTCTTTCACGTCGATTCAGACTCCCTGTCAGTTAAGGCCAATAGTGATTGATACAGAGCATGGAATAAAAATAGAGCGAACTGCTAAGTGAGAACTGTAATGCAGATGCTGAAAAATAGAAGCGTCCCGATAACCAACCATCGTAACTGGTGTAACAGATTCACCACTTCATTACAATTTTGTCTTCGTGGCCATTTCGATAGCTTTGTTTTTGCGCTCCCAGCGAATTTTCGCGAAATGACTGTGGGGCACTATGATCTTCATTTGACTTTACGATGATAACATTCGAGATATATTTGACACGCGAAATGTGACCGTACTGGTGCGCTCCAAAGCGATAATGTGTGCATATTCCTCTTTTCTGCTCTAGAAACGGACACTGTCACAGAAAGCCTAGGTCACTGTAAGTACACCACATTTCAGTGTTCACATAAAACACATATGTTATTAACCTTTATAGACGGCTCGTTAGTGCCAATGAAAACCGCACGTTAGCGACCTTTGTGGTCGGATATGTTAGGATGCCGTATTTTTCATGTGTTTCATCCAACCTTTTTTAGATGCGAAGCAGCTTAGAGCGGAGTTCAATCCGGTGGTGGTGTGCGTCTTGACCACCGTTACTGCGCATGCGCCTACTCTCTCTCCCACTCTCCTCCTTTAGGCAGGTGTTCGGTCGCCTTCTCTCCTCCTCCCCGGCGCTGCAGCCGCGCTCTCCTCCTTTACGCGGGCGTTTACGCAGGCGTTCGGTAGCCTTCTCCACTCTCCTCCCCCCGCGCTGCAGGTCTGTAAACCACTTCCTCTCCCTCCCCATTTCATCTAAGCGCGTGCGCTCGATCGAGAAGTCTCGCTTGAATCGTGTGGTCGCTCCGTCGGTTCCCGGTCGCTGCAGTTGTCTCGAAAGCCTCGCTACCCTCGCCGAAGACTCGCGTTGTCTCTCTGTAACGGAAGCGGTAGCTCGACGCCGACGCTTGGCTACCGACGGCCAAGGGAACGTAAATGGAAACTTGGTGTGCACCCCCCAATGCTGCTTCGCATCCCCTCATGGTTCCCTTTAGTGGGAGATGATGTAATTTTTTTAATGCTTCTGCTCCATTTTCTACATTAGAACTGTGTAAACATTGGTCACCATGAGAAAATACTTTCACCATAAATACACTGATTATTTTCAGTACTTGGTAACGGCGAGGTATTGTGCCCTCACAGTGGCATTAGATATCTGCAAAGGACGGTGAGTATATACATTTTTTACTACGACGTCAATTTTGTACGTTATGCTTTATTGGGAATACGGTGCGTTAGTGCAATGAAAGGAGTACACGTAAGAAAGTTCGGGTTTCGAAAAAGGCATGTGAATGAGTGATAGCTGCAGAAAAGCGCTAAACAGCTACACATAATGAGGTTCGTAGTCAGGTAGGGCTCTTTCTTGTAGTAAAAAATTGACTACTAATTAAATTAGGTACCGTTATGTCACTCATTCACGCACAAAAATAAACGGCTCTTGCTCGGTGACCGAGAATACCCAGCCACAAAGCTTATTTGATGCAGGTAGGGAGACAAATGCATCCGCCGGTTCTTGCTTCATTACTTCTGTGAACTTAACCTATTGGGTACTAGCGCGACCTTTTGGTCACGCATATCCCTATGAAGGCTTTGAATTGATGCAGGTTTTAAAAAATGGCGCCAAAACCACGGAAATATGCCTAGCGGTAGCTTAGGGTCCCCTTACAGACACCATTAGGCAGAAGCTAAATTTTACGTTTATTGGGGAGCTGCTAAAACAGGCGCGAAATAATTGGTTTTACATTTTGGCGCGTCGGCACGCAACGCTCCATCAGGCAAGCGGGTCCTTTTGTTGCAATATTTTTCTTTGCAATAGCGTGACGCACATGTCCCTGTAGAATACCTACACCAGGCGATCGCTGGTGTAAATTTGGAGTAGTTTGACCAATATGTTGCTCGCGTACAAGCGTGTTTATTTTTTACGTGGTGCCATATGGCGACGCTAGGCCTTTAGGCTCCTTATTTTGGTATATGGTGTGGTACGAATAACTTTATTGTGGTCCCGATGATCAGTCCGGGACTCGGGACTGATGCTGGCTGCTCCCACGTCAGGACAGAGAGGCCAAGCCCCTCTGCTTTAGCACGAGGCCCTCTGGGCAGTCCTGAGTTGGTGTTATTTTGGTTGAGTTCGTTACTTCGTTTTACGCTCCTTTTAGGGTGATTCCGCTACATTCATGTGCCAATTTACTGCAAGCCCAGGTTTACTTTAAATGAAAATAGCCAGATTACTCAAAGAGGACGATAAAGATGTGTCGGGTATCATCTACATTGAGCTATCGGAGGTTACCACCTCCTCAGACGAAGATTTTGCAGATGAGGATTCCGGTAGTCTCATAGACAAACAAAGTATAGTATATAATATCTGTTGAGGTTTGACGTCTCAATACCACGATATGATTATAAGGGACGCGCCGAAGTGGTGGGCTTCAGAAATTTCGATCACCTGGCGTGGTAGGCAGCTTAGATCAGGTGCTACAAGGGTGCTTTCTGACAACCGAAGCATTGGTCGATGTGACTGTGATGAAGATGAAGCAGATTATGAAGAACAGGGTGATGTATGACCAAATATATTCATAGGTGTAAAATATAGAAGCCCTGACTCGAAGTTAGCTTCAAGTGCACAGAAGAACATCCAAGTACCTCGCCCTAATGCCATCAGCCAATAGAACTGCTTCACGGGTGCCACTGGCCATTCGTCGCAAGAAATGGTGGTGAGCGATGTTCACTTTGCGACGTAGCAACGTGCGGTGCTTATTCGCAGCACATGATCCAACGTTAGTCAACTTGAATTCCGGAGGCAAATCCCTAAAAGCTACCTGACAAGATGGGATAACAAGCCAAAGGAACTGGCCGTCGAAGACCGTCGATCCTTGTTGACAGTGCGCCTTGTAGTACACAGTTTGAATGAAAAAAGCACTCTACTTCCTTGGAACTGTGCCTAACGGCAAAAGGCGCAGGTGCGCTGGAGACCACTGCAACAGCAGGGTGCCCACACACTGCAGCAAATGTGACGTCGGCATGTGCATTCCGAGCTTCATACCATTTCAGAATAAGTGCCCAAGAAATCCCTAATTTATTAATTTATTTTTTGGTGATGTGTCAAAGCCTGAAATAAAATTTGTCATTTTCTGCTGTATCCTAAGGGCCGTGAAGTACGAAACTAAGACCTCATTCACGATGGAATTTTTCAGTGTGATCTATACAGAAGCAGATACGATAAAAAGCCGCATCTGTTTTCACAAGACATATAAGACCGGTAACCGGTCCCTAATGGGCTAAAGGGATACGGAACGATAACTTTGCCGGTGGCATTTTCAAGCACAATAGGAGTTTAACTGCTAAAAATGACAAACACGATGAAATGCTTTGAAATAAAGGACAAGATACATCTTGTTTCCGTGATTTTTTGGTGGTGCCTAGATCCTTAGCGGCTACCGGTAGCAGCTGCAATACGTCATGACACCCCCCCCCTTGTGGGCGCAGCAGCCACGGTGGACGCGGCACCTGTTCATTGCTGTCGGCGCTATTCTCTTGCAATTGTGGTAAATCTGGAACGTCGGGGGAAACACACCTATTTGCATGGCACATGCTTCCCCGCGGTCGGTCTTCGGTTTTGAGGCGTTCGTTGTGGCGGAAGGAAATGCCTACCTACTGCTCCTTTGAAGACTTTCATAAGAGAATCGTCGGTCCCGGCTCATCGTCGAATACGTTTCCTACAGGTGAAAAGCGGCGTAGAATTCGAATAGGTGCTGCTCAGACATTACGCCAAACCTGAAGACATTTCAAAATTGAGTTGGTCTACTCGCTTCGTGGCTTCACTTGGCTGCGTATGAAAAAAAAAAAAAACATGGAACGCGGGCGCTACCTAGCCGTAACACGGGCACACGAGCCTTGATTTCCAATATTCTGTGCTCTCCATCGTGACGAAGCCAACCGATGTCGATTTGTTCAAGCTGTAAATGACCCATGGTAGTGCGAACGTGACAGTAGCTGCCGCATGCACCGAGCTATGAAACAGTTGAAAACTTCCACACATGCGGTGCCTCGCTGCCCTGAAAACGAACACCGCAACGGTCGAACACCTACCGCATAGATAACCCAAAGTGTCGAACTACGCTGCCTTGATTCAGCCATAATCACTGCCTTTCAGCGTGCACGAAACTACATAACATTAACTTATCTGCTGCTGCCACTGCATGATTCACGATGTTGCTAACACGGACTCACTGACCGGCACGTCTGTGGGCCCCTGCTCCTCTTTGACTCTTGGCACAGAAGACTGGTAACCGTAATTTCATGGCAAGTTGAAATGGTCTGCACCACCAAAGGTGAATTCATTTCTTGTACACTCTAGAAAAAGAGTATGTGTTTGCGAAGAGTTCTGACTCACCATGTATACTACTCTCCTTCAAGAGGCACGGTGACGTTCTTGGTGGGTGAGAGTCGGCGCGCTCTAGGAGAGTAACCTGACCCTCTTAGGAAGAGTGGAAGAGTCTTAGAGTGAAAGCACTCCTATCCGAAAGATCACATCACCCCTTCTGAGGGGAGTCAGACGACTCTGTCCGGTAACTCTCCTACATGGGTAAAATGACACGCACCGAAGCGTCAAGCGACTCTAGAACTATTTGAAGTAACTGAATTGGCCCCTGGTTTACTTATGTGCGACTACTGTTGGAAATAGGGAAGTATTGATTTTAACTAGCACACTAATATCTTAACACCTTAACACCTATAGCGCACAGAAGGGACAAGAACACAGAGATGTGACCTGGACGCAGCGCTAACTTCCAACAAATGATTTATTTACGAAGCAGTCACGTGAAAAATATATAGGAAAATGCAAGGAACGCACGCAGGTGCATAAGTGCGAGATTGATATTATTATTTTAAACATCATGACACATGTGAAAGACGTGTAGCCAACGATAACATGAGAGTACGAAGATATATTGCAAGATTACCTGGCCATGCAGACGCAACCATCCTCCTCAGGTCACCCCTTCCTATCACTTTTAAAAACTCAAATTCCCTTCTTGTCAGCTCGATTGACGGCGCGCTCACGCACAAGTCCCGTAAACTAGCGAACTAATACTTGCCGTTATGCCTTTATTCACTGTACTCCCGTTAAGTCAATCGACACTTGCTTCACGAGAGTACAGTGACTCCTGCGGAAATGCTAACTCTCTTTTTCTGCTTCTGCCTTCGAAAAGGAGTCAAATGGATACCCGAAGAGCGTGACGGTGCCGTGACCCTCTCTTGACTTTTTTTTTCTTAGAATGTAGAGAGACCATGGCATGAATGCATACTGTGGAGCTATGTGACGGTGTATGCGCTTCAAAACATTGCGGCCAGCTGGTCAGCTGTCGAATGAGCGTGCGATAACGTCACGGCTTCCAACACGCGCTGCCCGAAGGGCTTGGCGCACGCTTACAGAAACGTAGAACATCAGACTACTCGCTGAAAATTTCGATAAGTGACGACTTCTCATCGATATCATCGCGCACTGAGAAATCATTTTTATTATTTCCGCAAAATTATCCGATTTTCCTTCAGTACCCCTTTAAGATAACGTGATACAACTTTCTAGGCGCGAGAAATTACACTGTAAACTGAAAATGCTACAAGATCGGAGTAATATGCATGTCATCTAGCGACAACCCCCCCCCCCCCCCCCCCCATTCACAGTATTTTATACTTCGGATGTACAGAGTAAAACATTTACTCCGGCTGGCTGGAATTCTTGCATGGCGCCTCCGGAAGTAAAATACTGCGGAGAGCGCCATGCAATAATTCCGATGAGGCGGAGCTTTTCCGTGTGTCACCACCGGAGTATTATACGAATGTCCTTACTCCGTCCGGACGGAACTTCAGTGAGGTGCATCACGAGTATTTATTTAAATTCTTTGCTCCACGGTTAGAATATATCTTCTAAGCTGATCGTGTCACGCGTTGCTCAGATGAAAGAACTCTCATGCGAACACTACAGAGTCAGTGCGTATTTTGTTCCGCAAAGCTCTAGCATATAAAATTCAAGAGAACACTAGAGTCTTAATTGTTTGATTTATTCAAAATAATCTGCACTTTCCGATTGATCACCTTTTTATTTGGAAAAAAAAGTAGAGAAAGAAATATACAAATAGCCACCAAAAAACAAAAACACAACACGACAGATCACGCGAAATCAACACCTCTCAAGTTTTAAGCGCAGCACGTTGAAATGAAACCTAGGGTGCTACAACAGGATGCGCAACAAAAGAAAGAAGCGTAGTCGCTGGAAAGACCTGTTCACCATCCACGATTGAACATCCGTCAGATTCATTCAACACGCAAGGGTTCAGCGGAGTGCTTCCTGCATAATTTAGCAAAAAAAAATAAGACATGAGAAATGCAAATCACACCAAATGCACGAAAACTGAGGACACTGATGCCACGGGTACTCATTGAATCCTATACAGTCTGCCAGTCCGTGAAAACACCCAGGCTCTTAAACGGACCACAGAAAAAAATCACAGCATATCCACGAGGTGAATGATGGTGAGGTGGGCGAAGCTCCGGAGGTTATGGTTGATACCGTTAATCCTCCGAGAAGCTTCCCGCGCACGAGCACCATCAAGGTCTGCCAGGCGCCGCGCTCGCTTCACCGCCGCTTCTGGGGAGGCTCGCACCGCAGATCCTGGCGACGAGCACGAGCCGCCGCGGCCCTCCGCGCCCGCCGCTCCGCTTCGTCCATGCCCCACCAACGATCCGACACGTACGGCGACGATCCAGGAGACTGAGAGAGGCACTCGTTCCCCGCGCACCCAGGCATAGTCCGCGCAGCAACCAATCGGAGAGTAGCGGAAGTGTGTGCACTATTGCACACACTTCTATTGGACCAACGCCATCTAGGAAATGAGATGAGAAATGGTGATGACGACACAGATGGTGTACAGCGCCATCTAGAATATTATCACTCAACTGCAGTTTGTATGTACTTCTATGAGACAGCGCCATCTATTATACTGTTCGGGAGATACTGCCGGTTACGCCAGACGCGTGGCAAGGTTAGACTAAGAGGAGCTTCGCCCCTAAAAAATGCGTCATCTCCCGCTAAAGGGAATCATTCGTAGATGCGAAGCAGCGGAGAGATGGTTAGCTTTAGCACGAGATTGTGTAATTTTATTGTGTTTTGAAGACGACCGCCTTGTGGTCGGTGAAGTGTAGCGTCAAGGGTTGCTTTTCCAGAGTTTTCATTGTGAACTTTGCGAAGATCAGGTCTACCCTAATGGTGGTCTACTTTTTATGGTCGTAGGAAATGCATCGAAACGAGTACACGTCCAGCGTGTGGTCGACCAGCCAATCGTTCGTCGTTATATACCCGTTGAAATCACCCGCAAGTACGAAGGGCGCGTGTCTGTATGTCTGTGTGTACCGTGTCATTCGACGGTTCCTCTGGAGATGTTGGGTGCGAGATACATTGTCATGATTACTATGTAGTTGTCGTTGTCAAAGTAGAGTCTAACGGCCGAGTGCTCTCCGTTGTGTCCTTGGCTGGCAGGTTGTACATCTAAGGCTTTTGCGCAGCGATGGAGTTTGGCATACATGGCGACACCACCGGCAGGACGTTCTGCCTCTTCAGTACACACGATCGCTTCGTAGCCGTTGATCGTCGGTCTTGCGTCGTTCCACGTTTCTGTGAGACAGAGCACGTCTGCTTTGGTTAGGACGTGATCAGGTTCGATATCTCGGGCCTGTGCGTTGAGGGACCGGCTGTTTAGCAGTGCTATATTGAACTCCGTTTCGGGGTCGACGTCTTCTCGGAAAGCGCGGAGGTAAAGCTGTGTGACGATGGTTGTCGAGACGTTTGAATTCGCCGATCACGTTCTTGTCCACGTTGTCGTTCTTGTGGTGGAAGCGATGGTCACCGGCAGCGTTAGTCAGAGGTTCTGAATGTTGGTACACCTGCTAGGCAACGTAGACGAGTTTCTGTGGGTGCGTCTTCGAGTATTCGTATACGATGGAAGAGTAGCTTCCTCCCTGGGACTTGTGTACGGTTATGGCGCTCGCCTGGACCAGGAGGAATTGTGCTCGTTTGCACGCGACACCACTGTGGCGGTGGATCGTCAACGAACGTGACGTGGCACGGTTCTATGGGTATTCACGTCGTGTCAACGTCATAGCCGAAACGTTTCGCCTCGCTCACTGCGTGGTTGGAGCGAAGTCGACTGAGCTTCCCCGTTGTGGGAACGTCGAAGTGTAACCACAATCGTCTGGGAAACGCGTCTTCTTCGTCTCGATCGCGGCGCTGCACAGGAGAAAGAATGAGGCGCGCGCGCTCCGTCATTTTCATACCGCGCAACTATTGTGGCGCCCCCAGCGAAATATGCAGCTGTCGCACCACCTGTCATGCGCGCCGCTCCGTAGAGAAGAGGATTCGTAGAGGAGAGGACAGGGGGGCCGTAGGAGAGGAGAGAGAGGGGATGCGCATGCACTGGGGGGGGGGAGGGGAGGAGGGACGGACAAAGCCCCCGCAAGCACAAGGAATGGAGTCAACGGCACGCGGACGACGCTCCGTAGAGTAGAGGATTCCTAGAGGAGAGAAAGGGGTAGCGTAGGAGAGCAGACAGAGGGGGGTTAGGGACGCGGGAAGGAGGGACGGACGAAGCACCCGTAAGCACATGCAAGCCAGATCAAGGAAAGGAGTCAACGTGGGCGGCTGACACCACTGGTAGTGCGTGTTATTCTTTCCTTGCACCCACCACTTGCTCAGCCATTGCTAAGAGGCCACTCTCTGCTCTCGGCCAAGACTCCGATGACTGTGGTGGTGGTTCGCGGCCTTATAGTACTACAGTGCTCTGGTTCGTATAGAGGGTGCTTCCCTACTTCATGAGAAAGTGACCGGACGCCGGACGCTGGACGCGGGAAGGACGGACACAGCCCCGAGCATAAGATGCTTCGCATCTAAAGGACAGGACGAGCGCTCTATATTGCCACACGGCCTCCTTTCTTTTCCGTTTTACGTTACAACCCCATTTCACGTGTAACTGCTCCCTTGCTCAAACCACGCCGAATGACCAGGCGCCATTTAGATAACCTTAAAACCTTCCGATGAGATGAAACGCACAACGCCAACATTACAGCTTCTTCTGGAACTTACGTGGCCGCTAGTGGTAACGCTGGAATATTCGATGACACATGTATAAATACTGACACGCTTCACCATTTGTCAGGTTATCGACGGCCGACGCTCTGTTCACTGCTACCATTGTACAGTGTGTTCTGCTGTAGTTTGTTTCCATTTTCCGAGCCACAAGTTCGGCCAAATAAAAGAGTTTCGCTTTGGATACGCATTCTCTCTCTTGGTCAACGTCACGACCACGTGATATCTGGTCGAGGTGCTTCCCTGTCCATGTACCGAACGCCCCCCCCTCCAACGAGCCAGCCGCAGGTGGCAAGGTCTCACACCAGAATACGGACCCTTACACGACAACATCCTGACTACAACGACGAAGACGACAGCCACAATGAGGGCCACTCTATCGCCTACCACGGTCGTCATATATCAACCCAAGGAGCCACTGACTTTCCGCGGATCATCATGTGAAGATCCAGGGAGCTGGCTGGCGGCGCACGACCGGGTCGCCACGTCTATATTGCCCTTGAAGATGGTGCAAGGACATGCTTCGAGAATCGAGAGTCCACGCTCACATCATGGGACAAGTTCCGCATCGAATTCCTTAACACAATCACGAGCGTCATCCGGAAAGAAAGGGCTGGAACACTTCTGGAGACCCATGTACAGCTTCTCAACGAGAACATCGGGATGTACACCCAAGAGACGACTCGCCTATGTCGCCACGCCTACCCCGCCATGTCCGAAGAAAAAAAAACTTCCCCATCTCCCGCTAAAGGGAAGCATGTGTGGATGCGAAGCAGCGGAGAGATGGTTAGCTTGAGCGGCAATTTTATTGAGATGATAAATGAGAATGTATAAGAGAAGACGGAGAATGTGCTGGTTGCGTGTTTATTTAGGGAACGTGTGCGATTCCTTGCGTCGGTGCACGGGGCGCTTTGAAGAAAACGGCCTTGTGATCGGTGAACTGTAGCGTGAGAGGTTGCTTTTGAAGAGTTTTCATTGTGAAGTTTGCGAAGATGAGGTCTATGCACGTTCCCCCTTATGGTTGTAGGTTGTATGTTGCCGTCGGAAATGCGTCGCAACGAGTACACGTCTATCATGTGGTGGACGAGCCAGTCGTTTGTGGTTATATCCACGTTGAAGTCACCCTCAAGTACGAAGGACGTGTGGCTGTATGTCTTTGTGTTCTGTGTCATGGCCTTCTCTAGGTAACGTTCGACGTTCTCTCTGGAGATGTTGGGTGCGAGATACATTGTCATGACTATGATGTTGTTGTTGTCAAAGTAGATTGTAACGGCCGAGTGCTCTCCGTTGTTTTCTTGGCCGGTAGGTTGTAGAGCTAAGGCTTTTGCGTGGAGATGACGTTTGACGTATATGGCGACACCACCGGCAGGACGTTGTGCGTCTTCAGTACACACGATCGCTTCGTAGCCGTTGATCGTCGGTATTGGGGCGTTCCACGTTTCTTTGAGACACAGGACGTCCGCTTTGGTTAGGACGCGATCACGTTCGATGTCTCTGGCGTGTGCGTTGAGGGAGCGGCTGTTTAGCAGTGCTATAGTGAACTCTGTTTCGGGGTCGACGTCTTCTCGGAAAGCGCGCAGGTAACGCTGAGTGACGGTGTCGAGACGATGGTTGTTGACGTTTCGATTCGGCTTCGCGTGGCCGTGCCACCTTGAGATCCGCCGCTCGACGTTGACGTTTTGATTCGGCTTCCCGAGCCCGGAGTTCAGGGTCCGCTTGCCGCCGTTCGCGTTTCCTTTCGCCTTCGTCAGCCCGAAGTTCGCGATCGCCCCGTCGCCGCTCCCGTTTCGCGGCAGCAGCCTGACCAGTCATCTCGGTGGTGCACAGGAAATTGGTTGGTTGATCCTCAGCTACCTGGCGCAACCCACACAGACCTGTTGGGCGCCTCAAAGAATGAGGCGCCCGCTCCGTCTTCTTCTTCATACCGCGGAACTACCGCAGCGCCCCCAGCGGAGTATGCAGCTGTCGCACCACGTGTCGTGCGCCGCTCCGTACAGTAGAAGAAGAAGAAGCGCTATTTCAACCCTACGTGCCATAGATCAATAGGAAAACCAAACCAAACCCACTCTTGGCCCTTCCCCCAGAGGTGGTATGAGCCATATCAAAGGAAACAACAACCAGGACCCAGAAAATTCCTACAGGACGGAAAGGGCGCGACCGTGCGAGAGCAGTCGCGGAAAGGAGCGACGGAGAAAGCCCCATGCCGAGTGGGTACCTAGGCATTGCTAAGCAGCCACTCTGTGCTCTCGGCCGTAACTCTAGTAACTGTAGCGGTGGTTGACGGCCTTATTGTATTACAGTGTTATGGTTCACATAATGGGCGCTTCCCTACTTGATGCAAGTGACCGGACGCGGGACGGGGACGCGGGAGGGACGGACAAAGGCCCGAGCATAAGATGCTTCGCATCTAAAAAGAATTTCCCCATCTCCCGCTAAAGGGAACCATGTGTGGATGCGAAGCAGCGGGCAGATAATTATCTTGAGCAGGAGGAACGTCGCCGCTCTCCTTTCACGGCAGCGGTACGGGCGCTCATCCCGCAGCGCTGCACAGGAGGAGAGAATGAGGCGCGCGCGCTCCGTCATTTTCATACCGTGGAACTACCGTGGCGCCCCCAGCGGGTATGCAGCTGTCGCACCACCTGCCGTGCACGCCGCTCCGTAGAGGATTCCTAGAGGACAGGACGTTCGTAGGAGTGGAGAGAGAGAGGACCCACTCCGTAGAGTACAGGATTCAAGAGGAGAGGGGGGAGAGGACGCGCATGCGCTGTGGGGACGAGAGACGCTGGAGCCACTCCTTTGAGTAGAGGATTCCTAGAGGACAGAGGGGGAGAGGACGCATGTGGGACGCAGGCGCCGCACCGTAGAGTAGATGATTCCTAGAGTAGAGGAAGGGGGTGAGCGCAGGAGAGGATAGGGGGAGGGGGCACGCATGCGCTGTGGGAGCAGTGGGACGCGGGGGCGGTTCCGTAGAGTAGATGACTCCTAGAGGAGAGAAAGGGGGTTGCGTTGTAGGCGTGTAGGACGCGGAACGCGGGCGCCGCTCCGTAGAGGGATTCCTAGAGGAAAGAAAGGGGTGAACGTTGGAGAGGAGAGAGGAGGGAGGGGGAAGCGCATGCGCTGTGGGGATGTGGAACGCGGTACGCAGGGATGGACTAAGCCCCCCGCAAGCACATGCAAGCAAGATCAAGGAATGGAGTCAACCTGGGTGACCAACACCACCGTCTAGCCATTGCTAAGCAGCCCCTCTGTGCTCTCGGCCATGACTCTGGTGACTGTAATGGTGATTGACGGCCTTATTGTTCTACGGTGTTCTGGTTCGCATAGTGGGTGCTTCTCTACATCATGAATGTGGCCGGACGCGAGACGCGGGAGCGACGGACATAGCCCCGAGCATAAGATGCTTCGCATCTATAAAGGTTCGCTTCCTGATTCCGGAAGTAAAGGAAGAGCTCTCCGCCGGACTTGTGCGCAACCCGCCGAAGATGGTCACGGAATTCGTTTCAGAAGGCACAAGAATCGGGAAGGCGCTCGAAATCCGCACTAGGCAGTACAACCGCCGTATGTCCACGCCGAACTACGGCGTGTCCAAGCGCTGGGAAACAAGGACCAGCTCGAGACGATTAGAGCGGTCGTGCGTGAGGAGCTGCAGATGCTCCCCAGACCACAACCTCAGGTGGATTCGATAACCGAAATCGTCCGAGAACTCCAGCAGTCGCTTGGTACCCCTGAACCGCTGCAGCCTCAGCCGCAAGCCATGACTTACGCTGCGGCAGGCCGACGCTATGGTCCCCCTCCACGCTCACGCCAAGCCGCACCGCTGCATTTCCGCCGCCAGGCAACGCCACCCCCGCCATCGACCCCACACCGCCCAACTGTTGGCCAGTGCTTCGTCCCATGAAAAACAGACATGTTACGAGCCCCTGACAACCGCCCGCTTTGCAACCACTGCGGAGAAGCCAGACAAACCAACCGCCGCTGCCAGTACCACCAGATACGACTACGCGGCTTCGCCGTCAACGTGCCGTGTCCACAGATTGGCGAGACGCCACGTGCCATCACCCTATATCTCGCAGGAAACCAGGCAGGAGACCAACGGATCCCCCCGGGGACCTTTCCGATCCCCCGTCGCCCGGCCGCTTCGTCTCTACCCAACCCCACCACACACGGGCCCAACACGGGGCCGGTCGCCTAGACCATATCGGGAAAACTAATGGCAGCAACCGATGGAGATGCGGTTGCTGTACGACGAAATACCGAAGGTCGTGCGCCATCGACGGCACCACTGCGACGAAATCTTAAGCGCACGCCGCAAGCCCAACCGAGCACTGACGACGAATCTTCTCAGCTGGAAGAAGACCCGACGGCACCACGTAGGAGCAGCAGCACAAGCATACACAGCCGTGATCCGACGCCGCGACCTAACTGCAACGCAAGACGACGAACTAGTGACCTGGGCGCGTTCTCATCGAGGGCCACAACGTCACCGCTCTTGTCGACACAGGGGCTGACTACTACGTTGTCAGTGGGCCGCTCGCCGCGAAATTGAGGAAAGTCAGGACCACAGGGGAAGGCCCTGAAATCTGGACAGCTGGAGGTCACCTGGTAACGCCAGCGGGAATCTGCACAGCGAGAGTGACCATTAACAACCGGATTTATCCCATGAGCTTCGTAGTCCTACAGCGTTTCTCGAGAGATGTCATCCTCGGTATGGACTTCTTAAGGCTTCATGATGCAGTCACCAACTTGAGGTCCAAATCGATAATGCTATCCACAGAAAAAGCACTACCGCCGCACACGCCGCCCGAAAAGCGCACCTTGAATGTGCTGGAAGACCAAGTCACCCTTCCTCCTCGCTCCACCGTCATCATTTCAATCGGCACTAAAGTGTCGGCAGACTTGGAAGGTGTCGTTGAAGGCGACGAGCACGTAGTGCTCAACCGCGAAGATTTGTGTCGCAAGAGCAATAGCCGAGCTGAGTGAAGGGAAAGCAACAGTGATGCTCACGAATTTAAGCAACGAGTACAAGCATCCGAACAAAGGCACGACGGTCACCTTCGTAAAATTGTTTCTTTACGACCGCGCGCTCTGGCGTCGAAACCGTATTGGCTCTGACGTAGTGGTCTGGTACTTTCCTCTGTTATGATGGACGTTTTTCTGCTGGGGTCTGTCAAAGTTTTGACGACGACGAAAAAAGCAGTCTTTGTATTGCTGGAGGAGGCTTTTTGAGCTGTTCTTGCTTATACTTTTGAAATCACTGATTGACGTCGAAAGGTGGTTGATGAGTTTGGTTTGTCGCAGTAGGTTCGGTAGAATCGGTAATCGACGCAGAAGCGTAGGGTTCTGTCCTTCTTCACTAACACCACGGATGACGCCCACGGACTCTGACAGGCTGGATGATGTCGTCGCCTCTGATTAATGACTATTGAGGTGGCGCATGATTGCTACTCCGCTGCGATATGTGTAAATCAATTTGAGTATAAACATAAGCCGATATAAGGCAGATAGTAATAGTGAAGATTAGTGGAGAGGACCATACATCACCGATATAAGACGGAGCTCATTCACTTACGAAATATATTTTGCACTTAGGGGTCACTCAAGTTCAGACTCACCTACATTTCCTTCGACTGCACTCAATGGAACTCGAGGCCCGATCTGAGACTGAGGTAGTCAAATCATCAGCGAGTTTGCCGACCTATGCATATGTCACATGGTATTACTGAGAGCCTTGTTTGCAGAGATGTGCTTACAGTGAGCTTTGTGTTTGCTGTGCGAGCCATATGTACCATTTTTATTGTGCTGTGGTGTACCCTTCTGGCAGTTTCAAATTGTGTTTATTGAGGTTAGTTTTAAATGTTGTTTAAATGGCATACTTATCTATTGCCTCATGCAAATAAACAAAAATGTGCTTTTTCCACAAAAATTGTTACTTATTTGTTTGTGGCAAAGTGTTCAGGGAATGGTATGCATATGCCACACTGTCTCCACATGCACGCCTCACGAATGTGTTCATTGAGTAATAGTCGGATACAACCTAAGAGGTCCGCAGAGCTCATCCCAGATTACCGAAGCGCGATGACCAGTTGTTTCTGTGACTAAAGAAACAGTCCTGCTCAGGCACTTGACAATGCTCTGCGAAATTGGGTTCACCAGCCGCCTGACCCACGATGTTACTGTAGAGGGAGTGCCCATTTGGACAGGCTTGTGTTCGTTCCCCTTTGAGGGAGAAAGTGCGGCAGTCTTTTAAGGTGTTATCCGACTGCAGTAAATTTTAAATGCGAAGCATTTCTTAGCGAACTTCGGCGACTTTGAACGTATCTATCTATCTATCTATCTATCTATCTATCTATCTATCTATCTATCTATCTATCTATCTATCTATCTATCTATCTATCTATCTATCTATCTATCTATCTATCTATCTATCTATCTATCTATCTATCTATCTATCTATCTATCTATCTATCTATCCATCTATCTATCTATCTATCTATCTATCCATCTATCTGTCTATCTATCTATCTATCTGTCTATCTATCTATCTATCTATCTATCTATCTATCTATCTATCTATCTATCTATCTATCTATCTATCTATCTATCTATCTATCTATCTATCTAGCCGCCTACGACTTTGTGATCTCCTGGCCGTATCGTTAATGGGATTTATACCAAATTTGGTATCGCACAACATGACTGTATGACGAACATAAATGGCTGGTCATATCATGAAAATCATGACTAACATGTCATGAAAAGTATGATTTACATGCCACGCTCATGTCGCGCTCGCGGCCGCTTCGTTAGCTTGATATACACCAAATTTGGTATTGAGTGACATGACTATACGACGAACATTAATGACAAGTGGTAATATGGAAATCATGACTTGTCATGGGGGACATGACTTGTATTCCACGCTCATGTCGCGCTCACGGCCGTTTCGTTAGCTTGATATACAACAAATTTTCCATGGAGTGTCATTACTTTATAACGAACATAAGTGACAGGTGGTACATGAAAATCTTGGCATGCATGTAATCACAACGCCATTTACATGCCACGCTCATGGTGCGTTTGCGTCCAGTTCGCTATCTTTATATACACCAAAATTGGTATTGCGCGACGTGACTGTATGACGAACATAAATGACAGGTCCTAACATGTAAAACATCACATGCAAATTATGTAAAGCATGATTTGCTCCTTCCTGGCTGCTTCGCATTACATCGATTCCCACAGTGCGTGGGATCTGCCGGCTTTTTTTACTGCATGCTACTATAAAAGAAGTCTTTACGGTTTTTCTTTCCTTTTTTCGCAGTTTGGCTGTCTTTTTCAATCTGCAATATTGCCACGTACTCGCTTGAATTTGTTTGCTGCCACAGTAGTTTCGTGCAACCTACCCCGTCGTGCCCTTGGTGCACCTGCAACAACACTAACACCCACCGCTTGCCCCGCGCCGCCTGCTACTTGCGCAGTGGTCGATGTGGTCTGCTGTTGTGGAGTCGCGGCACGTGGAACAGATGACTGGGAGGAGTCCCCGATCACCTCGTATGGCTCCTCTGGTGCCGAGGTGACCACTGACACGTTGTCGAACACAGTTGTCGACCCGAAATGAAATGGCAAAAGTCCAGGAAATTGTAATTGACACAGTTACCATCTCAGTATGTCAAAATGCATCATGTCATGCAATCATTAGAGGTTGAAACGTTCTACATTCGAACTACTACTTTACAATTTCCTTACCCAGCTGTGCTAAAGCAGTTTTAAAACGGCATCACATATTGTCACGTGGGTGTGACGTCGACGAAGGCAGCAGGCGACGTGTTTAAGATGAAACTGTTTATTAGGCCGAACTTGTGGCCGGTAAACGGAAAGTAAGATTACAGCAATACACGCTGTCACTGATAGCGGCGAACAGAGCGTCGGCCGTCGATCAAACTGAACATCGTTGGGGCGCGCCGGCTTTTATGCATCACGCGTCGAACATTCTAGCCTTATCACTGGTCATCGCGCAAGCTCTGGAATAATCACGAGTGGTCGCGTCTTGCGCGCAATCTTAACAAAACGATCTAAAATAATCGCGAAGGTTCCAGAACAATAAGGTGCGGTTTGAGCTGAGCTTTGCTGACGGTCTTTGTGGGCGAAAACCGAATACAACAAAAGTGAAAACAAGAATAGCGCGTGGTAATGCCCCCCCCTCTGAAAAGGCATCGTCCCGATGCTTAAAACAGAACACGGGGAAAATGCATGCAATAATAAATCACAACAATAAAGAAAGAAAGTACAATAATTAAGCAATAAGTGCAGTCCTCTCAGGTTTGCTAACGCGCGTATTACGGCTTGAGGCGCACGACATGGACGACTTCAGGTCGCGAACGGCGCCGTTGAGAGTTCGTTATGCCGTCCGGGACGACCTCGTAGTCCAGAGCACCGAGACGTCGAAGCACCTTGTACGGCCCGAAGTATCGCCGAAGAAGTTTTTTCACTAAGTCCACGTCGGCGTATCGGTGTCCACACCCAAACGCGGTCGCCGGCCTGGTATTCCACGAAGCGTCGTCGAAGATTGTAACGGCGGCTGTCGGTCGTCTGCTGATTCTTGATGCGCAGGCGGGCGAGTTGTCGGGCTTCTTCAGCGCGCTGAAGGTAGACGGTGACGTCGAGGTTTTCTTCGTCGGCGACGTTGGGCAACATGGCGTCGAGCGTCGTTGCCGGGTTCCTACCGTAGACCAACTTGTATGGCGCCATCTGTGTCGTCTCCTGCACGGCCGTGTTGTATGCGAAGGTCACGTACGGAAGGATGGCGTCCCATGTCTTGTGTTCGACGTCGACGTACATGGCCAGCATGTCGGCGATGGTCTTGTTTAGACGCTCGGTCAGGCCGTTGGTCTGTGGGTGGTACGCGGTGGTCCGGCGGTGGCTTGTGTGGCTGTATCCTAAGATCGCCTGGGTTAGGTCAGCCGTAAACGCCGTACCTCTGTCGGTGATGAGAACCTCTGGGGCGCCCTGTCGAAGGACGATGTTCTCAACGAAGAACTTGGCTACCTCGGCGGCACTGCCTTTGGGCGGGGCTTTTGTTTCGGCGGTAGCGGGTGAGGTAGTCGGTGGCCACGACGATCCATTTATTTCCGCAAGTCGACGTTGGGAACGGCCCCAGGAGGTCCATCCCGATCTGCTGGAACGGTCGTAGAGGAGGCTCGATCGGCTGAAAGAAGCCTGCTGGTCTTGTGGGCGGTGTCTTCCGTCGCTGACAGTCTCGGCACGTCCTTACGTAGCGGGCGACGTCGGTGGCAAGGCGCGGCCAGAAGTACTTTTCCTGTACTCTTGCGAGCGTGCGGGAAAGTCCGAGGTGTCCAGCCGTCGGGTCGTCGTGTAGTGCCTGGAGGACTTCTGGTCGCATTGCTGCAGGCACCACGAGAAGGTAGCCGGCTCGAAGTGGCGAGAAATTCTTCTTTATGAGAACGCCATTTCGCAAGAAAAACGACGCGAGTCCTCGCTTGAATGCCTTTGGAACAATGGCGGTCTTGCCTTCGAGATGCTCCACAAGGCCCCTGAGTTGCGGGTCGGCTCGCTGCCGTTCGGCGAAGTCGTCGGTAGTTATGGTTCCCAAGAAGAAGTCATCCTCCTGGTCATCCTGCGGCGGCAGGTCGACGGGGGCGCGAGACAAGCAGTCGGCGTCAGAGTGTTTTCGTCCGGACTTGTAAACGACGGTGACGTCGAATTCTTGAAGTCTCAGACTCCATCTTGCGAGACGACCTGAAGGGTCCTTCAGGTTAGCTAGCCAACACAAGGCGTGGTGGTCGCTCACAACTTTGAAGGGCCTGCCGTAGAGGTAGGGGCGAAACTTTGTCGTTGCCCAGATGATGGCAAGGCACTCCTTTTCTGTTGTGGAATAGTTGGCATCTGCCTTGGATAGCGACCGGCTAGCATAACTGATAACCCTTTCCACGCCGGCAGTTCTCTGGACAAGAACGGCGCCGAGTCTTACGCTGCTTGCGTCGGTGTGGATTTCCGTGTCGGCGTGTTCGTCGAAATGCGCAAGTACTGGAGGCGTCTGCAGGCGTCGTTTCAATTCTTGAAATGCTTCGACTTGCGCCGCTCCCCACTTGTATTCCACGTCGTTTGTCGTGAGCTGAGTCAGTGGCTCGGCGATGCGCGAAAATTCCTTGACGAAGCGTCTATAATAGGCGCACAAGCCGAGAAATCGGCGTACGGCTTTCTTGTCTGTGGGCGGCGGGAAGGCAGCGATGGCAGCTGTTTCCCGTGGGTCGGGGTGAACTCCAGACTTGCTGATGACGTGACCCAAGAACAGAAGTTCCTCGTATGCGAAGCGGCACTTTTCTGGCTTCAGGGTGAGTCCGGAGGCCTTTATTGCTTGAAGTACAGCCTGAAGGCGCTGGAGATGTTCCTCGAAGTTTGAAGGTAACACAATGACGTCGTCCAGGTACACTAGGCAAGTCTGCCACTTCAATCCTGCCAGCACTGTATCCATAACCCGTTGGAAAGTCGCAGGCGCCGAGCAAAGACCGAAGGGCATGACTTTGAACTCGAAGAGACCGTCTGGTGTTATAAACGCGGTCTTCTCTCGGTCTCTCTCGTCGACTTCAATTTGCCAATAGCCGGTCTTGAGGTCCATCGAGGAAAAGTACCTGGCGTTGTGGAGTCGATCCAGGGTATCGTCGATCCGTGGTAGAGGGTACACGTCCTTCTTCGTTATTTTGTTCAGGCGGCGATAATCGACGCAGAATCGTAGGTTTCCGTCCTTTTTCTTCACTAACACCACTGGTGACGCCCACGGACTCTTTGAAGGCTGGATGATGTCGTCGCGTAGCATTTCGTCGACTTGGTTCTTTATGGCCTCGCATTCCCGCGTTGAAACTCTGTACGGGCTCTGACGTAGTGGCCTGGCGCTTTCGTCTGTTATGATGCGGTGTTGTGCGACTGCGGTCTGTCGAACTCTTGACGATGACGAAAAGCAGTCCTTGTATTGCAGGAGCAGGGTTTTGAGCTGTTCTTGTTTATTCGTCGGAAGGCTCGGATTGACGTCGAAAGTTAGTTGGTGAGCTTGGTTCGTCGTAGCATGTTCGGTAAACTCGGCGAGGGCGAGGGCGTCACTGGCTTCCTCATTTTCTTCGATGTAGGCGACCGTCGTGCCTTTGCTCACATGCTTGTATTCGTTGCTGAAGTTCGTGAGCATCACTGTTGCTTTCCCTTCACGCAACTCGGCGATGCCTCTTGCGACGCAAATCTGACGGTTTACAAGCAGGTGCTGATCGCCCTCGATGACGCCTTCGAAGTCTGTGGGTTTTTCGGTGCCGACGGAAATTATGACGCTGGAGAGAGGCGGAACGGTGACGTGCTCGTCTATCACGTTCAATGCATGGTTCCCCGGCGTCGTCTGGGTAGGCATCGCTTTTTCTGAAGTTAGTGTTATTGACTGAGACCTTAGGCCGATGACGGCACCGTGGTCACTTAGGAAGTCCATTCCAAGTATCACATCCCTTGAGCAGTGTCGTAGGATAACAAAGCTCGCAGGATAAGTCCCGGTTATTGATGGTGACTCTCGCCTTGCAGACTCCAATTGGCGTTATCAGGTGGCCTCCAGCTGTCCGGATTTCGGGTCCACTCCAAGCGGTCTTTACTTTCTTCAGCTTGGCGGCGAATGGCCCACTGACGATGGAATAGTCGGCACCAGTGTCGACGAGAGCGGTGACGTTGTGACCGTCGATGAGAACGTCAAGGTCGCTAGTCCGTCGTCTTGCGTTGCTTAGCTCGCGGCGTCGGGTCACGGCTGCGTCGATTTGTTGCGCTGCTTCCATCATGCTGCGTCGTCAGATGTAGCTCGGTCCGCGAGGTTTCGTCGGCAGGGCTCTGTCTGCTTCGCGTCGTGGTCAGCAGGTTTCGTCGCGGCGTCATCGTCGGCGTCGGCGGAGGATCTTCGGTAGTTCGACGTACAGCAACCGCACCTCCATCGGTTGCTGCCCTTAGTTTTTCCGGGTAAGGGCTCGGAGATCGGCCCCTAGCCGGACTGGTGTACTGCCTGCGATGCGGTGAGGTGTAGCGGCCTGGCGACGGTGAACGGGAAGGTCGTCGGGGTGTCCACTGCGCTCCTGTGAGGTAGTCGGCGATGTCACAAGGTCGTTCGCCCGGCTGCGGACGCGGCGCGTTTACGGCGAAACCACGCAGTCCCATCTCCCGGTACTGGCAGCGGCGGTACGTGTGCCCGGCTTCACCGCAGTGGTAGCATAGGGGGCGGTAGTCAGGGGCGCGCCAAACATCGGTCTTCCTCGGAGGGTAGCGCTGGCTGGCAGGTGGCCGGTATGGCGCCGCTGGTGGTGGGGGCGGTGTCTGGCGGCGGTGCGAAGTCTTCACGTGGGCGCGACGGGGAGCGTTACGCCTCGCTGCAGCAGCGTAGCTCATCGCTTGTGGCTCGCGCTGCACTGGTTCAGGTGCGCCCAGAACTTGCCGGATTTCCTGGCGCACGACGTCGGCGATCGGCTGCTCCTGAGGCTGCGAAGTTGGCAACAATTCGCGCAGCTCCTCCCGAACGATTGCTCGGATGGTGTCGCGCAGGTCGTCGGGATGCAGTGCTTGAACCTCCCCGTAGGTCGTCGAGGGAATGCGGCGGTTGTACTGGCTAGTACGCATCTCCAGCGCCTTCTCGATCGTCGTAGCCTCCGAGACAAATTCCGTGACTGTCTTTGGTGGGTTGCGTACAAGGCCGGCAAAAGGTCTTGTTTAACCCCACGCATCAAGAAGCGAACCTTCTTTTCTTCGGACATGGTTGGGTCAGCGTGGCGGAAGAGTCGGGTCATTTCCTCCGCGAAAATGGTGACGCCTTCGTTAGGAAGTTGCACCCGTGTCTCCAGCAAGGTTGCAGCCCTTTCCTTTCGGACGACACTCGTGAATGTTTCCAAAAAACTGCCGCGAAAGGTGTGCCAGGTTCGAAGAGTGGACTCCCGATTCTCGAACCAGGTCCTAGCTGCGTCGTCCAAGTAAAAGTACACGGGGCGCAGCTTGTCGTCGGCATCCCAATTGTTGAATGTGGAGACCCTTTCGAATGTCTCAAGCCAGGTTTCGGGGTCTTCACTTTGAGATCCGTGAAACGTCGACGGCTCTCTGGGTGGCTGCATCACGATTGCCGCGGGAGGCACTGCGGCCGTCATCGTGCTTGTTGTCTTCGTCGCGGGGGCCAGGATCTTGTCGGGTAGGGGGTCCGTATTCTGGTGGGAGACCTTGCTGCCTGCGGCTGGCTCGCTGCTCAGTGTTGACGTCGGTGTCCCCTTGGCGTTGTGGGCTTGGCTCACGGCTGGAAGGGCGTTCGGTATGGACCGGGAAGCACCTCCACCAGATATCACGTGGGTGTGACATCAACGAAGGCAGCAGGCGACGTGTTTAAGATGAAACTGTTTATTAGGCCGAACTTGTGGCCGGTAAACGGAAAGTAAGATTACAGCAATACACGCTGGCACTGATAGCGGCGAACAGAGCGTCGGCCGTCGATCAAACTGAACATCGTTGGAGCGCGCCGGCTTTTATGCATCACGCGTCGAACATTCTAGCCTTATCACTGGTCATCGTGCAAGCTCTGGAATAATCACGAGTGGTCCCGTCTTGCGCGCAATCTTAACAAAACGATCTACAATAATCGCGAAGATTCCAGAACAATAAGGCGCGGTTTGAGCTGAGCTTTTGCTGACGGTCTTTGTGGGCGAAAACCGAATACAACAAAAGTGAAATTAAGAATAGCGCGTGGCAATATACACAGTTGTGTGACCAATGACGGTAATCCAAACATTTACAGGCAACAGCAGATGCTTGCTACACCTCTTCTCTTGCAAAGGCATGTGCACACTGATTCAGGAATAAATGTTAGCTTCCTGCACATGGCACCTGTGGTGTATGAACGAGGGAAACGCTATATTCAAATTATTTTTTTAAAGATTGCACCGCTTCGTTAGGCAAAGCATTATCTTTTTGTTTGCGAGCTATGAATAAGTGTTATTGGGGAAATCATGGCTACCACTAAGGTCTTTCATTTCCTAGTGAACAATTCGCATAAGCATTACCGTTTCTTCTTTCGTTAATGAACATCATTTCTTTGAAAAGGTTCGATATGGCATGTCATCTTGATTGCACTGTTACAAAAATTCATTTCCCAAATCACCGCCTGCTACTGCAACACGCCACTTGTCTAATTTACCATCACATTTCAAATCGTGGTGCACTGCTCTTGAAAACTGGCTGCTATATTTATTCTGCCTCCTTGTTACTGAGTAGGGATGCTAAGCACGTAAAGTGGGTAAACTGAGAGCAAGCGTGACACCTCGTGCACGATACGACAACGCACCATCCACAGCCACATACAAAGGCAGGCCTGCGCACATACAGTGACATCTGTAAGCTCGCCTTTGTGTTAACGAATGTTGCAAGCTTTTTCAGTCATTTGAAAAAGCGACTGAAAAAGGTTTCATTTTAAGCAGGGGCACTCTCTTTCGGGGACTGTTTGCGTTAATTTTACTGAGTTCGCAGAATGTCCCAATCTCCATATACGCAACGTCGTTGACACTAATTGTATTCTTTGCCATGCCTTCACTACGTAGCAGGCGACACCACAAAGCCATGACCCTCAAGCGCCACTATGTGCTGTAGGAACTTCGTCGAATCCTCAACGACAATTATTCAATCACTAATCGGCAAACTTACACAGGTTGGGCTGCACCTGATCACCGAAACCCGTGCTCACCTCCCCGGACGCGGGTTCGGCTTGTATTGTGACGGAAGCAGAGTCGCGCACCGCCGTCGCGACCCTGCCCTCGCCTCTGTCCGCAGTTTGCGGTGCCTGCGACGGTGTCTGCGATGGTGCCTGCGAAGATGACGCGCTGGAGCTCGCCGCCTTCCTCGCAGCGCCAGGGCTGGTAGGATAACCGTGCCTTCGTGCAACCTCGTATGTCTTGCAGCAGCTGCTCTTTGTCTCCATATTTTTCTTCAGTGCCGGACTTGCGCAAGTTCCTCGTTCAGCTCTGAACCGCCTAAGTACTGCACACATCGACAGCAGTGCTACATACTGCTTACACTAATAGTACACTTACTTTCTTAAATAGGCCCGGTCTTCCAGGACGAACTGAGAGAGCAGCAAGTCGCAGCGCTCACGGATTGCTCGTGCGCTCATGAACCTTCCTAGGCGTGAGCGACACGTTTTCCGCGACGGAAAGCCATAACGTCGGGTTGTGGTAAGGGTCCTGCTCGCGGACCTCCTGCTACATGTGTATGTCCACCTCTGTAGCAAATCTGGAGCGTTTCGGTGGCGGCTACATCTTCTCGTGGTTTTTTACGATTCAAGTGGAGCAGGAAAAAAGCTGGCTTCGCGATCGGCTCTTCTTGGCCGTGGTTTCGGCTAAACCCATCTCGTGATTTCACGCGGCGCGGGATCCCCTCGAGATCGCTGCAAAGGGACTTGCGGGCCACACGCAATTTCGGGTTTCCTGCGGGCGGACCACGAACGCTAACGGTGGTTATCGTTACGACGCATGACCAGTGGCAGCGA
>JALIZH010030354.1:0-10276 GCA_030522465.1 Rhipicephalus appendiculatus | reverse complement strand
AGTGTTCTTGATGGGTCCGGTCAGGTTGATGTATTATTTTTAGATTTTAAGAAAGCGTTCGATCTTGTGTCGCATAGAAAGCTAATTAATAAACTAGAATCAATTAACCTTCCGACTTACATAGTGAATTGGGTGGATGCCTATCTGACTAACCGCAGACAATTCGTTTCAATTAATAATCACTCATCCAGCGAGCTACCAGTTTCATCCGGAGTGCCCCAGGGCAGTGTACTAGGCCCATTGCTATTCTTGATATTCATTAATGATATTACTAATGAAATTAACGCCCCTGTACAAATTAAAATATTTGCGGATGATTGTGTACTGTGCAATGAAATTAACTGCCCTGAAGATCAAGTATCACTAAACTCTAATCTTCAAAGTATTGTTTCCTGGTGTAGTCGGTGGAGTATGGAATTAAATGCCAACAAAACAGTCTATATGTCAATAACTAACAAGAAATTTCATAAACTGCCGTTCGTCTACAAACTAGGTTCCGAGCTGCTTACAGAAGTCAGCGAGTATAAGTACCTGGGAATCACAATAACCAACACCCTCAGCTGGAATACTCACATTTCTAACATATGCAACTCTTCATTCAAGAAACTTTGCTTTCTCAGACATAAACTAATACATACACCTGCTAGTACTAGGTTAACGGCTTATACATCACTAATTCGACCTAAACTCGAATATGCCTGCGTTGTCTGGGATCCATACACCAAAACTAACATTGATACTCTCGAAATGATTCAGCGTAAAGCTGTGAGATTCATCTTTTCTAAATATCGTAATAGTGATTCACCCTCTAGTCTGATGACACAGCATAGCATTCAACCACTTCAGTTACGTAGAAAAATCCAGAGACTAAAATTTCTGTTTTCGCTCAAAAATAATCTTTTAGCTATAAATCCAAGTCATTATTTAGAACCACTTACAGCTCGTAGAACCCGGCATCGTCACGCTGACTCTTTAACACCTTATCGTACAAGAACTAATCTTTTCAAATATTCCTTCTTTCCACGCACCATAACAGATTGGAACAACCTACCTTTTTCATGTCTTTCTAACGCCGATCTTTTTAGAACATGTAATCATTTGACCCTGCAGTCATTCACATGCTATATTTATACCTTCATTAATTGGTTATCTCGTGTTCCCTGATCCCAGTCTAATAAACTATTACAACAACTTCTGGAAAGGGTTTGTTTCTTTATTTTTTTTCACGTGTATGTGAGTATCTACATATCACACGCTTTTATTAACGTGGCTTTAACTTGAAATATGTGAACATTTTACGTTTGACTATATTTTGGTGTCTACTTTTGGTTTTTTGGCTATTTTTGGTGTCTACATTTCGCATTGTTCCTTCTTAATAATTGTACGGTTTTCGCCTTCCTTCTTTTCATGTTTGTTTTTGTTTTATATTTATTAGTGTTATTTTTTTCTCATTATGTATTATTGACATTTTCTAATGTTTGTACGCGTTTCGCGTTGTTTAAATGCATTTCTTTGTACATTCGCCCCCTGCTTGGGCCCCTTTTTTGGGCCTGCAGTATTTTGTAAATAAATAAATAAATAAATACCTGTGCGTATGTTTCGTGCGTCCTTCGCGCTTGAGGAGTGCGCTCCAATTTTCGATCTGCTTGCCGTTCTTCACGTGAAATGCCAATTTGTTGCTATCGCATTCATTGCTTTGCCCTTGCGGCGAAACTGTGACTTTTTGACTTCCTCCGTTCTCTTTAAATCCGGCACCCCACAGCAGAATTGAAAAGTTCTCCAGCACGTCGCTCATAATTAAAACATGCTCGCTCTCTGTCATCGTATAGTGTTATCGAGTTTTCGCCTGTTCACGCTGTCGTCTGTAAGTCTGGAAGGTAATAATGCGTAATCATAACAGAATTTTCTTTTTCTCCTATTTTTCGCAGGTTGTGGTTACCCTAGATGTTCAGAAACACGCGCTACACCAACTAAGTAATCACTTCTCTCTTGATGGTGTTATTAGCTGTTTCTCACATGAATAAAGATAAATGCCCAAACATTCTGGTTTTTATTTTTTCCGTGCGGACTTTTACGCATACAAAAAAGGTCACACAACGTTAACAATTCTGTGACCTAATAAGTTATGTGTAGCAGTTGTGAAATTCTGCGTCTGTGTGCGTTGGCAACGTCAACAAATCGCACCGCGGGGCACCCTGGTGAGCCGTTTCGGCCAGTCGTCGGCGCGCCTTGTAATTTGTCGTAGATGCTATGTGTCATTCATTAGGAGGTATTCACGTGACGTCATTCACAAGGGGCGCTAGCGAGGTGGTGGCCATACCTGTGCTCGCTTCTATGTACCTGAGTTTAAGCTGTGCAACATTTGTTCTGTTAAATGTTAGGACGTGCGCTTTACTACCATTATTTGTGTAGCTCGGGCATACATTTAGGCATTTGCCACCTTAATAAGCACCTGATTTTAACCTTTCCCATTGTTCTTTTGTTTATTGTTTGTACATAGCTAGGTTTATACTGCCACTATGTTCTCCCCCGAATAAGTACCACAGAGAGAGAGCGCATATTCGGGGGAGGGGAAAGACAAACTAAGAGCATGGGAAAGGGAGACAATGTGGGTGAGAAGGGGCATAAAAAGAAAACGGACAATACAATCCAGATTGTAGAAGGTTTCTATACGTACTTTTCAAGGCTTTTGGTGGTCGTCGAGTATTTCCTTAGAAGAACTGACTTTTGTGACCTCTTAAAAGAAGGATTTTAGAACCTCTACACATGTTCTACAGGCCGGACATTAGCGGAGATATACGACCGCTATACTCGGATGAACGGATTTTAGGCACCCGTTAGAAGACCTTCGTTTCGGATTGGCCAATCCACTTCGTAGCAGTGTTATATCGCTTTTGTGCTGGCTGGAATCTTCGCTGTCGCTGCTCTCGACACTACCCTGAACGCGAGATTCGGTATGTTGCTGCAAATGGAGCCGTTTGAGTTTTCCCTCGTGCTGCCATTTCCTTTCTCTGTTAGCTAACTCGGCTTCTCTCTGCCTTGGCCTTTTCAGTCGCTAGCCTCTTCTTTTAAAGACGATAGTCTTTCTTGGGATACCTAAACGGAGAAATTTTGGTCTGTCTGTCTGTCTGTTTCTCTGTTTGTCGGCACGTCGCACGATTCAGCTAGCTGGCCAAAGTTTAACCCCCCTGCCTTACCACCTCCAATCTTGACCGAAAGGCATGTGTTCATACGGGTGAGCGTGGGCAATTATAAATCAAATATTACGTATACCTGAGGCACAACATCAATACCTTAGTACTATTCACAGTGTTCCTTTAAAACAAAATCTATAGATACGTAATTATAAAGATCCTAGTGTTTATTACGCGGCGCTGAAAATGCGCCGCTGTGTACAAAACAAGTCTCCGCCCAGTGATTTAACTTCGACGCTGTGGTCCTGCCACCTGGCAGCAGCATAGTTCAACACAAGCCGATGTTCTCCGGTAGCGCTGTAGATGGCGTCCTCTTCTGTTTTATCAATGCCAGCCAGATGCGGCTGATTCATCGTAGAAGAGCACTGTCTCAGGCAAGGCAAAACATATATGGCCGCTTGATGAAATATGACCCACTCTACAAGACATGATCAGAGAACGCAGAGAAAATACCGACGACCAAATTTCAGCGGAGAAACGCCGGCGTCCGTCTAAGCGTGCCCGGAAAACGTCCGAAAAACGAGCCCAGCGGCTAGCCCAGCTATTAAATTGTGGTACTCATGCCGCTCATGCAGTGCAGTCGGCACAAGACTATCGTCTTTCGACGACATTTGCAGCGAAGCACGCAGATACGCGGCCAATTTTTTCCAGTTACAATTTCAAGTGTTGCTCTCTTTTATTGCGATAGCAATTATATAGACACTCGTGGCTCATTTTTGCCGTCGCCGTCATGCCCCAGATATGTATATATATGTATACATATTGTAACGCAGCGCTGAAGGAGCGCGAAAGGAAGAGGAAGTAGAGTGATTGGCGCGAGGGATTGCTGATCGGCGGTTTTGGGACCGTCCCTTGTGTTTTCTCTACGCTTACTTCGTATTGCAAATAAACCCATCACATCCGTAACAGCTTTGGTGGACGTGCTGGGTAATCCGACGCCCTGGACCACCCAGTCGCAGAATACCTACGAAGAAGCAGACGTCTAGCCAGTCTAACCCCCGAAAACACCAACATGACCGACGCCGAAGCAGGCACGCCGACGGGCAACGCCGCTGCATCAACCAGTGGCACGGCCTTGGATCAAGCTGGCCGCAGACCGAGACAACCTAACTGCTGGGCGCCTGAACCACGCATCTTCTCAGGTAAAACAGAGGAAGACGTGGATGATTGTTAAAGCACTACGAAAGAGTTAGCCGCTATCACGAGTGGAGTACGCCGGCGAAATTCGTGAACGTAGCATTCTTTCTCGCCGGGACCGCGCTGCTTTGGTTCGATAATCACGAACACGTGCTCACCACATGGGAAATCTTTGTTGAGGAATTCAAGGCCTGCTTCGGGGACACGAGTTCGAAGAAAAAGAAAGCTGAGCAAACGCTCTCGCGTAGAGCTCAGTTGCCCTGCGAAACATGCACGACATACATAGAAGAGGTATTGAAGCTTTGCGGGATTGTAAACGCGAATATGTGTGACGAAGACAAAGTTGGACATTCGTTAAAAGGCATCGCATGAGACGTGTATAATTTCCTGATTACGAAGGAAAACCTGAGAACTCCATGCGAATTCAGGCAGCAGTGTCGCGCATTCGAGGCTCTCAAGACCCGACGAATTGTACCGAAGTTCGGGCGCTTGTACAACGTTCCCATCGTTGCAAGTATGGACGTCGCCCCTTGCGAAGACACTCCCTTGATAGTCCGTTGGATAGTTCGAGAGGAGCTAACACGGCTCCAAGCAGGCGATGCCCACTACCAATGCTCATTCGACGACTGTCCCAAACCACCATCATACTGGATGCGAGAGCGTCGCGTCGAGTGCAGACCGCAAAGGGAAGAAGCATATTTCAACACGAGCCTCCAGTCTCTCCCTGCAGATCACGGTCGCCGCCGGATATCATCACCTAGGCGGGTTGCTGCGGAATACCATCCAACAGCGACAAGGCTTATTCCTGAAAACTACTGTCAGACGTCACGGCGGGTTTCTGCCGAGCACTACCCAACTTTACGTACCTCTGCTCCCGCTAAGGCAAGCCGAGAACCACCTGTTTGCTACTCATGCGGCCTGCGAGGGCATATTTCGCGTTTCTGCCGCCGCCAGCCGCGACCACCACGCTTTTCGACGTACCCGGCTCGCGTGCACGAAACCTCGATCCCCACACCTGTTGACCACCCTCTACGACAACACTGGCCTAGCAGATTGCGCAACGACCCCCGGCCTCCGAGCGAAGTCTTACGCTGCCTCCGACACGATCACGCCGTTCGCCGTCTCCGGGTCGTCGGTCGCCTTCCCCGCCTCAGCTGTGAAACTAGTTGGTGCGGCCGATGGAGGTGGGGCCGCGGGATGGTCAGATTTGCCAATTCCTCCTTCTGCTGTGATGCTAAAGAGCAAAGTGTGTGTGTATAGACGGTGTAAATACTATCGCTGTTGTAGACACTGGTGCTGCTATTTCGGTGATGAGCCTTCGTTTAAAAGATTGCTTTTTACGCCATATTGTTATGTTCGCGTGGGATAGAAATGAAAGTTTTCGTGGAGTTGGAGGGGAAGTGTTGTGCCCTGTCGGTCTTTGTTGAGTTCTTCTTACTTTGGGAGGACAAAGTTTCAGAGCTGTATTCACAGTGTGGGCTCACGCAACTCATGACGTCATTTTAGGTATAGATCTTCTTCGTGAACGCGGCGCAACGCTTGACTGTGCGACTGGTGAAATTGTTCTACAGAGCACGTTGCCAACTGCCGCCATTGAAGACTTTGAAGCTCACCGAACCGACGTGCTTTCATTATGTGTCGATCCCTGGTCGGACAGCAGTGTTTTTTTTTCCGTATGCTCATCTCGCGTCTGGTTGGGACCCTGCACCGGACTTGTCGAGCCCGATCACACCAACGCTATTACGAAAATCCCCGCGGTGCGTCATTCTCCCCATCGATGGACATGCTTTGTTGTTTACGGTCAACGCTTCCACAGAGCCTGTCGCTCTCCCAGCCGGACTTCAATTGGGAACATTTGAGGAGCAGACCACAATTGACGTCCGAGTGGTTGCAGAGTCCTCGGGCATCAGTCACACAACGACCAACTACTCCGCCGAATTGCGACGCATGATTAACAAGTCGCTGTCTTCTTCCGAGCAGCTTACTCTCGAAGAAGTACTTGCACGCTACGCGGCAGTGTTTGATTTTGCTCAAGACGAGCGCTGTGCCACCTGCCGAATTTCCGCATTCACCGCCGGATCAACACGGGAGATGTTACGCCGATACGCCAGAAACCCTATCGCGTATCCCCATCGGAAAGGAAGGTTATCGCAGAACAGGTCAACGACATGCTGAAGAAGGGCGTCATTCAGGAGTCATGCAGTCCTTGGGCAGCTCCTGTTATACTCGTGAAAAAGAGAGACAACTCGTGGAGATTTTGCGTTGAGTACCGCCGCCTTATCACCGTCACAAAGAAAGACGTGTACCCACTACTACGCATCGACGATGCTGTTGATTGTCTGCACTCCCGCCGCATACTTTTCATCGGTCGACCTAAGATCTGGGTATTGGCAGATACCAATGCATCCGTCTGACAGAGAGAAGACTGCTTTCGTTACGCCCGATGGGTTGTTTGAAGTTAACGTTATGCCGTTTAGCTTATGTAATGCCTCAGCGACCTCAAGGCCGTCACACAGCTTGGAAGTATATCAGTGCGCTCGTTCCTTGCCCACGGGAAAGGAACAACGACTGGAGTCATAAATGACGTGGACATCGACATCACCGACGCTGATCTTGAGAGGCTAGTGACGTCAACAGTCCGAATCATGACCATCCACCACTTCGGGCACTCCCGATGCATTAAAATAGTCTTTGATTCTGAGTCCCTGCCTGCAAGCGTCAAGGTTGGATACGTCAGACATCCGATGCGCCCTTTCGTGCCAAGGCCTTTGCAGTGTCACAAGTGCTGCAAGTTGGGACACGTCAGCGCTGTATGCAAAAGCGCGATAACTTGTCAGCGGTGTGGAGGACCCCATAAGATTGACAACTGTGACGCTGCGGCTCCCCCTCAAGTGCCCGAACTGCTCTGGTGCGCATGACGCGGCATCCAAAGATTGCCCGAAGATAAAAGAAGAAATACGCATACTAAGAAAGATGGTGAGAGACAAATCGACACACAGAGAGGCTGTCTCATCTATTCGCCGTCACAGACGCCGTTCCAAACGCAGACGCCAACGGAACCACAGCGCTCACCGGATTGATATATCAACCACTGCACCAGATAAACAGGTGACTGCGCAGTGTAAAGCCTCTGCTCCCATCTGGAGTGTACACCGACCGAGTGGTAGACAAAAGGGGGCCGAACCACCGTTGCAGGAAAATGGTTTAGACCATGAGTGGCCTTCACTGCCGTCTGGAGCAATAAGCAAAACCCCCATCATGGGCTGCTACTGCAAAGGTGGCTGAAAAAGATAGGCAAGACTTGGACAAAAACACAGACACATACAACACTGAAGAACCTGCTGAAGTCCCTCCGCGCCATTCTGTGCGAGCTACAGACACCGGGCGCGAAGGCAGCAGTGCAGATTCTCAACGTATTGGAACCGCTCCTGGTAGCGCTTCCATAGAACAACATGGCGACCTCATTCGAAGAGAGAATACACGCATCTGCTATAATGCAGTGGAACGCAAGGGGTTTGCGAAGTAGGCTGTCTGACTTTCGGCAACGGATGCTTAAATATCAGTTTCCCCGTGGTTGTTATATGTGAGCCAAACATGGTATCACCTTTTCGGATATCCGGTTACGTGATACTATGGTCTCGCGAGAACCGAAGTATGAGCAAACTGATTATATGTATACGCAATGATTTAACGTACGTGAGGCCTGACGTGGCTCCTCATGCTTCAAATGATTATATATGGCTGACTATGAAGCACAAGCGACGTACGATATCTCTCATAGGTGGATACATTCCTCCCAGAAGCCGCGTCGACTGCTCTCACCTTTCATATGTATTCCAAGCTTGCCCAAGCCCTCACGTGATAGTAGGAGACTTTAATGCGCACCATCCAATGTGGGGCTCTGCATCGATGAACACTCGCGGCAGGGACATGGCTGATTTCGTGCGAAATAGGGGCTGATGACCATCAACGATGGATCCCCCACTTTCCTTCGTGGCACATCAGACAGCAGCTGTCTGGACGTTTGTTTTGTGACCAGAAATCTCTTGTCTACCACCTCTTGGTGTGTAGATCTAGAAACGCACGGAAGTGACCACCTCCCGAAGTATATACAACTAAAAGGTTTCCGCCGTTCAACTCCCGTTCTGTAAGAAGCGTAGACTGGCAAGCCTTCCAAACATCTGTGGATATCCAGTGTGGCCACATCCAATGTATTTCCGAAATGGAAGGCGTTATAGGCATCAGCCTTGACAGCAAACACTGAACTCATCAGTGTGCCTAAACCCAGATCGCAGGTTGACGCCGCGCAGAAAGAAAGTACAGGAGGACGAGATCACCATCAGACCTGTCTACATCTCGTCAAGCACAGCGACATGTACTCCGACACCTCGATAAGCTCGACAGGCAACGGTGGAGAACATTTTGTGGTTCTCTGGATCCCAGGAAACCACTATCACGAATATGGCAGGTTGTACGAAGCCTTCGGACACCTACGCCGCAGTTGTTCCCATTCCGAGGTGTGGCCCTAAAGCATGGGCGGAGTGAAGTAGAAATAGCACAAGATTATTGCCGATTGCTCGTAGGCACGTCCTTCTCACCGGAGTCAACTTCATGTTATGCCTCACCACCATCCTGTGACGAGCGTCTCGACTTGCCGTTCACTTTGCACGAGCTCGACGCTGCTATCTCTGCCTCCCGACACTCCTCTGCGCCAGGGCCTGATGGAATCACTTATTCGGCTCTCTCTCATCTCAGCCAGGAAGCACGGAAAGCTCTTTTGTCCTTCTATAATGCTACGTGGGACACGGCGATGGTACCAGATAACTGGAAGTGCAGCCGCATAGTGGCCATATTGAAACCAAGCAAGTGTTCCAACGAACTCTCTTCTTACAGACCAATTGCTTTAGCCAGTTGCGTCGGAAAGGTGATGAAACGTATGGTGCTTACGAGACTGGAATGGCTCTTTGGAGAATACTTTCACCTTGCCAGATTTTATAAATGGTTTCCGCGGGGGTCATTCATCCATAGACGGAGTTATAGACCTAGTTTCGTCTGTGGAACAGGAAAGACAACGCCGGAGATTAGTTAGGTGCAATTTTTTTTTTGGACATAAAGGGCGCCTACGACAACGTCCTTCATGAAGCCATCCTTGACGCGCTTGAAGACGTTGGCGTAGGAGGTCGCCTTCACGCATGGATTGCCAGCTATCTCAGTGATCGTACCATTTTCATGTCAACGGCTGGCGGCGACACCGGCAGGCACTATGTCAACCATGGCGTTCCACAAGGCGCGGTCCCTCAGCCCAACACTGTTCAACGTCACGCTCATTGGTCTTGGTGCGGAGCTTCCTGACAATGTCAAAATCAGCGTATACGCAGACTATATTTGCATATGGGCTTCCGGAGTAAAGCGCCCACAAATGCGAGCAAGACTACAACAGGCTACGTCAATAACATCCAAGTACTTGCGCCATCAAGGCCTGCAACTCTCAACTGCAAAGTGTGCTGCATTGGCGTTCACAAGGAAATCAATGACGCGGTATCCGATATTCGCTGACGGAGCCGTGATTCCTGCTGTGACGCATTACAGATATTTAGGCGTCGTTATTGACCGCAACCCATCTTGGTCGAAGCACGTCACAAAGCTGCGGGACCAAGCTAAGCAGCTTTGTAGACGTGCTTCGTGTTGTAGCTAGACTAAGATGGGGCCCCTCTGAGAAAAGCCTTCTTCAGTTGTGCCAGGCATTGTTTGCGGGATATCTCCGCTACAGCGCACCTGTGCTTCACGTATGCGTACAACGTGCATTCGTACGTTGAAGAGAGCCTTCAAGCGCGAGCACTCCGGACATGCCTAGGCCTCCCGCGATGTACTACAACATCAGGCACCATCGAAGAGTCACGCACCTACCCTATAGAGGGTATACACGTCTTGTGAACCTCTTCGAA
>JALIZH010030352.1:0-32570 GCA_030522465.1 Rhipicephalus appendiculatus | reverse complement strand
TAATATCCTTCTATTTGCTAATAATATCCTTCTAATTTGATGGGGCACGTTGAAGACTTATAATTACTGATTTCGGCTATTGTATTTTAATGCTGAATTATATTATCGGACTCAAAATTCCCCCCTCGGTTCACGCGGCAACACACGCTAGAGTATCACATTTGCAGCAACAATTAGGTGCATAAATCACTAAACAACTTTAATATAACTTTGTACGGTATCTGAATAACATCCAAGATCGCGGACTTTGAAGGAAACAGCTTAGTGCTCAAACCACAGTAACAGTAGGACTATCTTGTAGAAATGCCTTAAAAATAGGTCTGTAAGTTTTACTAGCAACGTAGAAGTCCCCCCGAAGGCATTTAAAAGAAGAACCGAGAAAAGGACATCTAACGACCAATCAAACGCTGGATCGGCCATGATGAAAAAGTTGCGAACACGTCCCGATAACGATAACACTAATGAAGCCGTTGAGATAAAACCGGGATTACGGACATCATTACAATGACAGCTGGGACAATGATGTATTAAAACCGAGGTTCGACGTTAATCTCTGCAGAGCTGCATGTGAATGTTTGTATTCGGGCGCCTCATTATATACTAGAGAGAACAGGTATCACGACGATGATTATAACAAGAAATTTCGCTGAAATGTCCCTTCACAACAAATAGAGCCTGCGAGTTTTAATCAGTCACAACAGACGTGACTTTTGTTTACATAGGATGCCGCATCGTCATGTTGTCTCCCGGTCGTTATTAGTAAAAAGACAGACAGGTGAGGAGTGCAAGAAAGACAGCACATGTCGGCAGTCATGCGCTTATTGTATCGTTAAAGCATTTTTCTGTGACAGCAATACTAATTGAAGCACTAATCACTTGTTTCTGGAAGCCCATAAACCAGTCCCTCCTGCCCCGTATGCATACCCGCTCGCCTTTATTGAACAGCGCGTGCCCGACGTAAACAGTCCTTAAAGCTCGCGATGCTGTCCATTGCAAAGCGAGTGGAAGCCCAGTGAAGCCCCAGACGTGCAAAAAAAGCACAATATGCACCCAGAAGCTGAGCACGCACACAAGTGATGTGCTCTTCCGATTGGTCAGAGGCTGGCGGAATGTTTATCGCGAGGCCACCCTGCTTACTGTATACAGCACCGACGCACGCAATCGAGCGATGCGAGACAAAAATCTGACACCTTTCGCCAGCACGCCACGCATTCCACGACATGCTGCTGCTATCGCTGCTACTGCTATCTCTACCGGCAGCTAGGCGGGCATCTTCAAAGCAGAAAAAAAATGGACAGGCCTGCGCGGAACGCGCAGCACGGCCGCAGAGAAAGCTGGAAGAGCGACATTTTTTTATCCTATCTTAAACACTCCTGGCGCAACAACCTTTAGGGAACCTGCATGACACCAACGCCACAAATCACCATAATTTTTGTGAAGTAGGGAAGCACCCATTACGTGATTATTCGTTCTTCGGAGAAGCGCGGTAACCGCTTCACCACAATAAGGCGTTATGCGCAGTATGCTGATGCTATAGCTGGTGACTATAAAGAATTATTACTGAGCCTTCTAAAGGCGAAACATTTCTCAGCCAACTTCGGCGACTTGAAGCGTATCTATCTATCTATCTATCTATCTATCTATCTATCTATCTATCTATCTATCTATCTATCTATCTATCTATCTATCTATCTATCTATCTATCTATCTATCTATCTATCTATCTATCTATCTATCTATCTATCTATCTATCTATCTATCTATGTAGCCTCCTACGACTTCGTGCTCTCCGGACCATATCGTTTATGGGATTTATACCCAAATTGGTATGGCATAACATTACTGTATGACAAACATAAATGACACGGCATAACACAAAAATCATGATTTACTTATTATGAACGACATGATTTACATGCCATGGCCATGGTGCTCTAGCAGCCGTGTCGTTAACTTGATGTATACCAAAATTGGTTTGACGAGACATTTCGGTAGAACTAACATGAATGACAGGAAAGTTATATGAGAATCATGACGTGCATGTTATGTATAGCATGCCATGCTGATGGAGCGTTCGTGGCTCGCTAGCTTGACATGTACCAAATTTGGTATTGGGTGACGTGACTGTATGACGAACATAAATGGCAGATGATAAAATGACATCTATGTAATGTACAACATGATTCACACGCTACGCTCATGATGCGCTCACGGCCGTTTCGCTAGGTTTATATATGTTTATATATGACGCAATACCAAGTTTGGTGTATACACCAAACTTGGTATTGCGTGACGTGACGTTATGACGAACATAAAGAAGTGGTAATGCAGATGAGTTCTGCGGAAACCCGCAGGGTGTCGGACGGGTTAAGAAAGGGAAAATATACAACCACCCGTTTGTAGCACGAATTGCTAGAGCGACCGCCCCGGAAAGGCGTTGGTCCCGGGTTCGAACCCCGGACCAGGAGGAATTTTTGAGCAACTAAAAGCTTTTCTTTTTGAGAAATCCATACGGATTTCCTTGTGGCTTCGGGCTACAAACGGGTGGTTGTCTATTTTCCCTTTCTTAAACAAGTGGTAATATGAAAATCCGGACATGTCATGTGCAGCATGACTTGCATGCCACGCTCATGGCGCGCTCGTGGCGAGTTCGCTGGCTTGATATACACCAAATTAAATGCGAAGCGTTTGCTAGCGAACTCTGACAACTTTGAGCTCGAGATATGCCTACCGCCAGCGCTAAATGGTGTCTATAAATAGCTTGCCGTTATTATGCCGGCGCATGCATGGCGTGTGGCTGAGTGGTCTAACGAAGGGCGCTATGGAGCGAGGTGTCGTTGGTTCGAATCCCCGGTTGGGTGCCTTGGAATTTTTTCTTTTCAATTATTTTTAAATGCGAATGCATTTCTTAGTCGGGCTATGTCAAGCATCCGGCGTTGTCCGGCGTTGTCCGCGGAGGAGGAGGAGGATAGGTTGAGGAGGTGTCCACGCGCCGGCAGGTGTTATCTCTCCGCTCTCACTCCCTCTCGCATAGCAACAGCTGCGGGCGCGCGCGCTTATCCTCGCCCCTACCAACCGGAGCAGGTGGTGCGGGCGGAGTAGCTGAGAGTGAGTGGAGAGGAGGAGCGCGCTCTGGTGTGTGAGGGCGCTCGCATCGCGGGAGTTCGGCGGACCTCCCGCGTGTGTGGAGAGGGTGTAGGAAAGGGCAGGTGCAGTGCTTCGCCGCTCCTTCTCTCGCCGTTCGCTCTCTCTCCTCCCTGCGCCCCACTCTCCCGTCCGCTCGCTCGCACGTATATATAAATGGAGTGAAGCGCGCGCGAAATGCATTCGCAGTTCCTCACTATTCCCTTCGGGGAGGTGGGGGCATTTTTTTATTTGTGCCTTTCTATATATATGTCAACATATACATATGCGCGTCGTGACGGCGACGGCGTCGTTGACGGCGACGCCAAAAATCTGCCTAGAGTATTCATATAATTGCTATCGCAATAAAAAAAAACACGACAGGCCTTCGTGGAACGGGCAGCACAGTATCAGCGAAAGCAAAGAGCGTGGCCTTTCTGGGGCCCTTTTTAAACTCTCTTGGGGCAACTACTACAAGGACACTTCCATGGCACCCACTTTGCCAAAAATCATCATATTTTTAGTGACGCACGGAAGTACCTGCTGTGCCATTATTTTTATTCTGCGGACAAGCGAGGTACCCGCTACACATCTGTACGGCATTATGTGCACGTGGTTGATGCAGTGGCTCATGACGATGAAGAGTTATTTCTGAGCCTTTTGTAATGAAATGAAAGCATTAAACAACCCACTAGTTACATAATTCGCATTGAGTGACGCCCGGACTATAATTAACTGTCCTATCATGCCATATTACATATATTTTAACGTGGTTCCTTGGCAACTCATATAAGTACACTTGCGAGGTACTCACCCCGCCATAAATCATTGTAATGTTTGTTTAGTAGGGACGCGTCCACTATGCCATTCTTCGCCATACTCCGGAAAGCATGGTAGCCGCTACAGACCTGTAAGACATAATGTGCACTTTGTTGGAAGCTGTTGCCAATGACAATGAAGAATTATTGTTGCGGTTTCTGTAATGGGTTGGAAGCATTCAGCGACCCACTTGTGACGTAATTCGCAATCTGCGACTCCTGGTGGTTATTCTACTCTTCTAAGACGCTCTGCTACACATGTAACGTGATTCCTTCCTCGATATTAAGCCTGTATTGGGGCTGTTCGCAAAGGAGTTGCAGGCACCGTGCTTATGGCGCTGGAGAATGGCGGCCTACCACTGCAACCCGGATGCTCAGCCAGCAGGTATATATTTTCGCCAGTGCATTTCGTGGTATATTGTATGTGACTGCATGGCTGCTTAGGATCGAACCTTTTGCTGTTTAAAAAGAGTTTTGATTGAACGGTCACTACAGTGGGACAGACAATTATTAGATGCGAAGCATCTTATGCTCGGGGCTATGTCCGTCCCTCCCGCGTCCGTCCCGCGTCCCGCGTCCGGCCACTTTCATGAAGTAGGGAAGGACCCACTATGTGAACCAAAACACTGTAGTACAATATAAGGCCGTCAACCACCACTACAGTCACCAGACTCATGGCCGAGAGCACAGAGAGGCAGGTGGTGCGTGTCGCCCAGGTTGACTCCATTCCTTGATCTTGCTTGCATGTGTTTGGGGGGGGGACTTAGTTCATCCCTCCTTCCCGCGTCCCACACCACGACAGCGCATGCGCGTCTCCTCCCCCTCTCTCTCTCCTCTCCTACGCTCATCCCCTTTCTCTCCTCTAGGAGTACTCTACTCCGCGGAGCGGCGCCCGCGTCCTACACCCCCACAGCGCATGCACGCCCCCTCTCTCTCCTCTCCTAAGCTCACCCCTTTCTCTCCTCTAGCAATCCTCTGCTCTACGGAGCGTCCCAAATCCCGGCAGCGGATGCGCGTCCCCTCTTCTACGCTCAACCTCATTCTCTACTCCAGGAATAGTCCACGGAGCGGCGCCCGCATCCCACAGCGCCTCCTCTCTCCTACGCTCAGCCCTTTCTCTGCTGTAGGAATCATCTACTCTACGGAGCGGCGCCCGCGTCCGACATCCCCACAGCGCATGCGCGTACTCTCCCGCTCTCTCCTACGCTCACCCGCTTTCTCTACTCTAGGAATCCTCTACTCTACGGAGCGGCTCCCGCGTCCCACAGCGCATGCGTGTCCCCTTTCTCTCCTCTAGGAATCCTCTACGGAGCGGCGTGCGACAGCTGCATACTCCGCTGGGGGGCACCATAAATATGACGGAGTGCGCCTCATTCTCTCTCCTGTGCAGCGCCGCGATGAGCGCCCGGGCCGCTGCCGCGAAACGAGAGCGGCGACGTTTCCATCTCCCCGCTGCTTCGCATCCACACATGGTTCCCTTTAGCGGGAGATGGGGAAGTTTTTTAGATGCGAAGCATCTTATGCTCGCGGCTCTGTCCGTCTGTCCCGCGTCCGCCGTCCCGCGTCCCGCGTCCGGCCACTTTCATGAAGTAGGGAAGGACCCATTATGCGAACCAGAACACTGTAGTAATATGAAGGCCATCAACCACTATCACAGTCATCAGAGTCATGGCCGAGAGCAGAGAGAGGCTGCTTAGCAATGGCTAGGCAGGTGATGTCTGTCGCCCAGGTTGACCCCATTCCTTGATCTTGCTTGCATGTGTTTGGAGGGGGCTTAGTCCGTCCCGCGTCCCACACCACCACAGCGCATGCGCGTCCCCTTCCTCTCTCTCTCTTACGCTCACCCCCTTTCTCTCCTCTAGGAATCTTCTACTTTACGGAGCGGCGCCCGCGTCCCACAGCGCATTGCGCGTCCTCTACCCTATCCTCTCCTTCGCTCACCCCCCATTCTCTACTCTAGGAATAGTCTACTCTACGGAGCCGCGCCCGAGTCCCACAGCGCATGCGCGTCCTCTCCCCCCATCTCTCCTCTAGGAATCCTCTACTCTACGGAGCGGCTCCGGCGTCCCACACACCCACAGCGCATGCGCGTCCTTTCCTCCTCTCTCCTCTGGGATTCCTCTACTCTACGGAGCGGCTCCCGCGTCCCACACCCCAACAGCGCATGTACGTGCCCTCCCCCTCTCCTACGGTCCCCCCCCGTCCAGTCCTCTAGGAATCCTCTATGGAGCGGCGCGCACGACAGGTGGTGTGACAGCTGTATACTCCTCTGGGGGGTGCCAGGGTAGTTCCGCGGTATGAAAATGACGGAGCGCGCGCGCCTCATTCTCTGTCCTGTGCAGCACCGCGATGAGCGCCCGGACCGCTGCCGTGAAATGAGAGCGGCGACGTTCCTTCTGCTCAAGCTGATTATCTCCCCGCTGCTTCGCATGCACACATGGTTCCCTTCAGCGGGAGATGGGGAATTTTTTTTGTCTCACGATTATGTTAACACGAAAGCGTTTTATGCCGGGCTGCACCAAGAATTCAGTGACGTATTTCCGTCACGAAAATGGCTTTGAAAAAATCCATGGGATGAGATGGCGAAAAAAAAAAGATTTCCGTCCGCAATGAGCTTGGAACTCACGGCAACTCGGAATGAGACAGCAGATGCCGGGGACGCTAACCACTGTGCCACGGTCAAACACTCTGTAACCTTTACAAGCGCACCTTTTAAATGCGAAGCCTTTCATAACGAACCTCGGCGACTTTGAGCGTATCTATCTATCTATCTATCTATCTATCTATCTATCTATCTATCTATCTATCTATCTATCTATCTATCTATCTATCTATCTATCCATCTATCTATCTATCTATCTATCTATCTATCTATCTAGTCACCTACGACATTGTGCTCTCCTGGCCGTATCGTTAATGGGATTTAGACCAAAATTGGTACGGCATAACATGACTAAATGAAGAACATGAATGACTGTCATATCTTGAAAATCATGACTAACTTGTCATGAAAAGTATGATTTGCACGCCATGACCGTAGTGCTCCTAAGGCCGTTTTCTTAACTTCATATATATCCCAAAATTGGTACGATGAGACATTTCTACATGACCAACATAAATGACGGGTGGTAATATGAAAATAATAAGGTGCATGTCATGTACAGCATGATTTACATGCCACGCTCATGATGCGCTGACGGCTGTTTCGCTAGCTTGATATACACCAAATTTGGTATTGCATGACGTGAGTGTATGACGAACATTAATGCCAAGTGGTCATATGCAGATCATGACATGTCATGTGCAACATGACTTGCATGAAAATCTTGGCATGCATGTCATCTACAATGCCATTTACATGTCACGCTCATGGTACGCTTGCGTCTAGTTCGCTAGCTTAGTATACACCAAAATTGGTATTGCGCGACGTGACTGTATGACGAACATAAATGACACGTCCTAACATGTAAATCATGACATGCATATTATGTACACCATAATTTGCTCCTTGCTGGCTGCTTTGCATTACATCGATTCCCACAGTGCGTGGGATCAGCCAGTTTTCATATCTCACACTTTCCTCTTGCTGTGCATTTGGTCGGCGGGGTGTTGTCGCCCTCTGGGATCGGTAAAGTGTAGTAATGCGTCATGACCGTGGCCTCAGCGATTAGCTCCCGCAACGCGTCTCTGCTACACGTCCGTCTATTCGGCAAGTTTCCAATAGGGGACGCTTAATTTTGTCAACGCCTTAACACTGTGCTCTTGGTCGGCGGGGTGTTGTCGCCCTCTGGGATGAGTGACGTGTATTAATGCATCATGGCCGTGGCCTCAGCGATTAGCTCCCACAATTTGTCCCATTCGGCACGTTACCAATAGGGGTAGTGCCATTTTGTCAACGCCTCAACACATCGCGAGGTGGCGACCCTAGCCTAGGTGTCGGTCTGGATCATCTATCCATCCATATCAAATATTGCTCTGCGACGCGCGCTTCCCACGCCTGGCTATTACACCGTGTTACCCGTTTCACGTTTCATGGCAATCATGGCCTTGGTATAGGTCAAACACGACACGCTTTACGTTCCCTCTAGTTCTGCCGTGGTATTCAATAACTCACATGAACATGTCACGGGATAGCGACCTTAGCCCAAGTTCTGCGTGCGATCAGCCAGGGCTAGGCAAAGACACTTTAAAATTGTATCGCGATACGATACAAGATACTCAGGCAAGAAGTATCGGAGATACAGATACAAGATACTACCGCTACAATTGTATCCGATATGATACTTGCCAATTGTATCTTAAGATACTTCGATACATTCGCAAATGTATTATTATAGACCCTATGCACAAACGCCTACAACGCCTATGCCCAAAAAGGTCTGCTTAAAGTCTTAAATGTGACCAATTTCATTTCATTTCATTTTAATAAAATGTCTGTAAGTATCTCAAAAGTATTGTCCTCCTTGGCCAAAGTACATTAGTTTACTTCCGAAAGAACCTATTAAGGTTTTTTTAGCTGCTTAACAGGACAGCTGTTTAGACCCTTCACCGACAGCGGTTCTTGCTTGTGATTTCTGTAATTAGGGAGTTTTAGAATACCGCACGCAAGGCTTGCGGGCGTAGCGTTGCGGGCTTCACTTAACGGTTGCCCGCAAGAGGTGAGCGTACGACGCATGCGCTCCGATTACCTGACAATTCGTAATAGCAAAAAAAAATAGAATAGCGAAAAAAAAATAGGGAGGCCTAAAAAAGAAAAACAACAGTAAACAGTAGCAGAAATAAAGCAGGCAGTTAAAACTAACGATAAAACAGACAGCTTATTTTGGCAGCACTTTAGAAAAGACACATTGCAGTCACCAGACCGAAAAAAAAACAGTTCAGAGCCCTAGGTAATGTATGGGATGCAAAAGAAGGACTACTAAGAAACTACTCATATTAACAATCATATGATTTAAAGAGCACTTTGAATAGAAATAGCAGAAAGAAAATGATATGGTACACCAAGATATCGTCTGATAGGTAAACGCTTGTTTTATTAGATCTAGGATCAGTAACGGTGGTGATATAGCTAGAATCTTATTTGTGCATAAGTCACTCGCATGTAATTCAAACTGACATCTACAAGATTCTTCAAAACGCTGATGTGTGAATGTCACGAGATGCAAAGCGACCCCGTGTTTAAGATTTTGTACCGAAGTACCACGCAGGAGAGCGGCATCATAATATGTACGATCATCGCCGCACGCATTGTGGCACACGGCACTGGTAAGTGGCTAAGGGTAAGTGTCATGGCACCGGCACAACTAAAAAGGGAGAACGAAAGGCACGTGGGCAAGCGCGCGAACGTCTATGTTCGCGCGCTTAATTGTTTCTGTCGAGACTGCGCGAGCGCTGTTAAGTTGCTCTGTCTCATCAAAAGGGTCGCGCGTATACCTCATCGCCTTCCCTCACTGGTGTGCTGTGTCGGAAGGATAAAATTACGTCACGGCCCTTAGTTTTATTCCGGGGGCAGTGTGGCACCAGCGCCAACTTGAGAAGCGGAGTTCAGACAGCGATTATTGTTTCGCATGGTATACTGTTGTGATAGCAGTATCTTGTATCTTAAGATACACGATACATTATTGAATGTATCGGAAATACAGATACAGATACTCGTCTTGCGAGACGTATCGCGAAACAGATACAAGATACCGAAATAGTATCTAAGATAGTATCTCAGATACATGTATCTTCGATACTGCCCAGCCCTGCGATCAGCGACGCACTCTGGCTGTGACACCGCTTTTTAGATGCGAAGCGTTTTATGGCGAAGTTCAATCCGGTGGTGGTGGTGGTGGTGGTTGTGGTGGTGGTGGTGTGCGGCCGACCACCCTTACTCCGCATGCGCAAACCGTTAAAAAAAATAAAGATAAAAGACCTCCTCTCACCCTCTCTCTCCTCTAGGCATCCCTCCCCGCAGCGTCCACGCCCCCCACTGCGCATGCGCGTCCCCCCCTCTCTCGCCTCGCGACGCCGACGCAGGCAGCGTCTGCTGGCGAGTTTTTTGGTTGAAAAAACCGACTCCTCGCGCTGCACAACCGTTCACTGGCCACCCCGTATATATGACACTGGATCTTGACCTGCATGGTAGTGCCGGTGGGAGATTTATCCTGTGCGTTGTTGAACAATAAAAATTCGCAGCGTGCGCGTTAACTAAAAGCGGACTGCGGGTCTCTGTGTCCAATCGGAGTCTTCTGTCTCTCATTGCCCATTAGCAGCGATTGACATGTTCCAGTAGGAAACACCGGTCTATCACTGCGTTATTGCGCCTCCCCAGGTTTCTCTCCTGCGCAACGCCACGATGAGCGCCAGTGTCAACGCCGCCGCCAGTGTAAGCGTTAGCGCCCGCTGCTTCGCATCTACACATGGTTCCCTTTAGCGGGAGATGGTGTAATTTTTTTATTGCGCTCTCCTCGTGAACTACTACAGCTACCACAAGGGTTTGTTTAACCATTGATCATGAGCGTTAGCGGAAGGGACGGAGACGTACCACCAAGCGTCAGCGTGGGCGCGTCCACGTTAAACAGTACTATAGCTGTCAAACAACGACAGACATTGTGCAAGCTTACTTCTGTAAGGAGACGTTTTACTTGCGCGTTATAACAATTCCTATGGCGGAGCAATCACCTACCTATTGCAAAACCCAGTGCCGCTGGGTACCAGCGTCCAATGCTACGCCGCATTATGGGTCCAGTATATAATGGGACGCTGGAGCGGCATTTTACTGGGAGGCGCTGGGTACTCCAGCTCAAAACGGCTCTACAGCGTTGAAAGAGCGGTGCTTATATGCCATACATAAATTTCTTAATGAAAGAAGTGATATAGAGCGCATTTACGCAATAAAAGAAAAGTGCCCGTCAGAAGGATTCGAACTTGCCACCTTCTGATTTCTAACCAAGTACTCTACCCACTACGCCATGCCGGAACATGCCGAAGGGTTTGTAAAGCAACTATTCCAACAACAAACGCACCGTACCGCTTCATATTTACATGTCTCACCGTCACGATAGACTTGAACTTCATGTCCAAATAACAATTGTGTCTTTATTAGACACGAACGGCTGCTGCCACCGAATGACATGCCGATAATGGCAAGATGCATAAGTCTCTTTCAGAATTGACGTCTTAACTTTGAAAAATATGAAATAGACCTAGGAGCAGGCACATTTTGCCGACTGTACTGCCGATTTTTAGTAGCCGTTTCTCGCTCTTGCTACTGGCCAACATGTACAGAGATTTTATGATGACTAGTTCGATAAATAGGTGCGTACATGATCGAATATTGAGTAGTGTTTTCGCGCAAGCGACGATTTGCCAGTGCAGCGGGCGTGCCAGTATACATATTTGCAGTTCTATCGATACCTATACCTAAAAAACCGCTCAGCAAAATACAAATACAATGCTCTGAAAAAATATATCAGTGTGTTAGTTCACTAAGGCGTACCAAATTACCGACTGAAAATTATATGTTCTTACATATGAGTCAGAGAAGTACCGGCTAGTGCGGCCGGCAGATTTCGGTGGCAGCTTGTGCGCGTTGCTGAGAGCGCGTCGCATCGATGATCTTCGCTTCTTGTGCGGACACCGTACACAAGGAAAAATGGTTCAGTTAGGTTAACGAATGTCCATACTGTACTTTACTGTCATCCTTACACTTTAGAATTGCGTGTGATTAAAGCGAGAAGCGCCGGTAACATGTGGATGGACACGACAGGCACACTAGGCCTAAAGCTCGCTGGGAGTCTCACTGGGTAGGACCGATCTCGGCGCAACTGAGTTGCGATGGTTGACGTTTCTGCATTTAAGCTTCAGAACCTTTCTAAGTGTTAACTAAAGTGCAGCTTAAGTGGAAGGGCAAACATTGCCAGATACGTTTCCGCTGTGGCAATATCGAATGACGGCTGTTTTTCTGGCCTCCGTTGGGTAGGATTGCGAAGCCACAGCTCATTTGCTTCTCGCCAACCAACTGTGCGGCGATGTAACGATTTGCTGTTTCTGGTAGGACTGACTCCTCCAGACTTATCAACGCTGCAAAATGGAATCATTACAACCAGGCCCGTAGCCAGGGGGAGGGGGGGCCAGGAGCCCAGCCCCGCCCCCCAACTCCGAAATTTGGATGGTGGTGTTTTTCAGACTTCAACAAGTGACCCCCCCCCCCCCCCGAAAAAAATATGTGGCTACAGGCCTGATTACAACAACCCATCCCTGATGCGAGACTGGTATATGTGCATTCATCGCTGCTACGTGCTCCGCAAGACTTAACGCCGTTATTGACTCTGCGTGAATAAGAAAAAAAAGCATGCTAAAAAGCAATATAATCAGCATTGGTTCCTTTGTGTTATGTGTATTAATGCATTTTTGTCTACATTCCAAAGGGAAAAGTAAAAATGACGATGATTTCGCATATATCACACAATATGTTGCGCTTATGATTCTCTTTCTCTGCCAAGCTAGAAGTTGTGAAAATGTTTGGGACCACTTAGGATAGCATTCATTGGTACCATCGAATGAAACATTCTATATTAAACGATACCGAAACATTCCGCCGCATACACCACAGAAACTTGCATGCCGCACTGGAAGAAACAATGCAGGCTCTAGTGTGCACCAGTGCACTCCAGTGAAAATTCCAGTGTTTCCAGCGCTGCCCAATACGCGCCAGCATCACAGCGGCCAAGCTAACGCCCCTACCAGTGCGATCCAGCTCTGTCCCAGTGCGCTCACCGAAGTGCCAGGGAATCCCAGCGTGTTCCAGTGTTCCCAGTGGAATCCAGTGCCAAAACACGTACTTGTATCACGCTGGGGGTGCTGGAACGGCACTGGTTTTTGCAGTAGGGTATGTTTTCATGTTTTCTTTATTATACGACCTATGGCGATAACGTACATAATATCAATGTTTCTTGTGTGTGTACAGTTGGTTTACTGTTTGTAAGTGCACACAAGTTAAAGACCGGAGATAAAGATGAGAAAGCCGCGGGGTTCAGTGGTAGAATACCGGGGCTACCACAGAGGTCCCTGGGTTTGAATCTTGTTCTACGGCGCAAAAACGGCTGTTGTGATGATTTCATCAGTTTTCAATGTAAAACAATAAAACGAGGAGCAGACATAAGAAGACGCAGCGTGTGGGTAGCGTAAGCAGCAGCAGCAGCAGCAGCGCGGCCGAGCTCGGACCCAATCGGGCCAAGTGCATAGGGCCATGGCGTTCTTGGGAAGATGGTCTCCCCCCATCGTGTCAGGAAAGAGAGGAAGGAAAGAGGTATCGGCGTCCCATTGGTCTCACCGCGGCCGTCTTAGTAGCGCGCTGACGATTCTCCGGTATCTACGATGCTCCCGGCAACCGACACGGCGGTGGACAGCGAGGGAGCCTAGACAACCGGCCGTATTAGGGTGGAGACATCTTCAAAAATTGCCTTCAAGAAACTCAGCCAAAACCAGCGGGTAAGCTTCCACCAAATCTAGCATAGTTTTCTGTGCGCCGCCTATTTTGGTCCCAACCGCCGCTCCCCTGAGCTCTTGCGACGTAACGCTGAGCGACGCTGACGCGAGCTCACGCAAGGGAGGCAACAGCTCACGACCAGCGAGCGCGTCTCCGCGTGGACGCGCGGACGCGTCCCGTATGTAGGCTGCCTACTCGCAATGAGTTAGCGCAGCAACAACTTCCGTTTACTGTGCATTCGCGAACACCGTGAAACAAATATAACATGTCCCGCAGCAAAAAACAGTGAACGAAATGCGCAGTACTCACAGAGCAAATACGAGACGCACTGGTGGGCTCCCAGCCGTCTCGATTTATTTGAGCGAGCCAGAGTAGCCGTCGGCCCGGGCACGCCCTTTCTGTTGTGGTTAGTGCACAGCGGTACGCAGCAATCAGGCATTCTCAGGCTTCACCGGCAGCGTTTAACAAGCTATCGCCATGCTATCGCAACGTTCGGCGCCTTATTGTCGAGGATTAAACGGAACCGGGCGTAGACGCAGTGCGGGCACCAAGATGGCACGATAGCGTGGCGCCGCTGTCTGGCAACATTGTGTTTTGGCGGGCGGCGGAGCGTTGGCGGCATGTAGTGGGTCAAAGGCTGACATCAACCTAAAACGGCCGGTCATCTAGGCTCCACATGGACAGCGCCTCTGTTAGCGCCCTCGGTTGGCGCCCTTCTTCCATCTCTCTCACTACACTCTGTGTCTAGTCCGGCTCTTATTTAACCTCAACTGCGCGATGCAGTCTCGCTCCGCAAGAATGCGCTTGCTATCCTCTACACTGTCGCGAGTGCAAAGCGCGGCAGTGCGGAACGTACATGTGGACGAAAGACTATAGCGTTAAGTGCAGGCGGGCTAGTGTACCGCTACTGTGAAGAGCACGTAATAGACGAAGCGGGCGTTTTATTTTTCTTTTTTTTTCGGTTACTGTGTGCGCCTCGTGCTGTCATTTCGCATTTCGTTGCGGCTGGCTTGATATCTATAGAGACGTAGCTTAGTCAGCGTTGTTTACTGTGACCGTTACTTGTTCGCTTGTTAGATCTTGAACGCCAACGAGGATTCGTCTGCTGGAACGAGCTTTATCAGGTTTACCAAATTTAACCTTTACCCAGCCCGATTGCCTAGTTCTCTGGGGGCGTGAAATGAAAAAGTACTTGATTCTATTCTTTAAATGAGTTCTTCCCAAGTAACAGGACGTTGCGCTACCTGTGGGATAAATGGGTTGGCGTTGTTGCTCTCTTAAGCGCCGTTTTGGCAATTTCACACCAGCAGTTTATGCTTCTATGCGACAGATACGAACTCTCTATGAAAAAAAATTGGCCGCGTATCTGCACGCTTCGCTGCAAATGTCGTCGAAAGACGATAGTCTTGTGCGGGCGTGCTACTAATGTTTTGCCTTGCCTCAGACAACTCCTACCCTACGTTGAATTGGCCGCATCTGGCTGGCATTGATAAAATAGAGGAGGCTCTGCGCGAGATATGGACGCCATTGAAAAACATGAGCTTGTGCTGAACCAAGGGCATTACACCGTGACCAAGGGTCCACTTCCAGCGGCAGCACCTTATCGTCGGCACCGGGCTTTTTCGTGCACAGCGTCGCATTTTCAGCGCAGCCTAAAAAACACTATGGTCTTTAGAATTGCGTACCTCTGTATTTTCTAATAAAAGAACACAGGACCTGGCATTTACATATTAATGTTGCGCCTCAGGTATGCGTAGTATTTGCTTTTTGATCGAATATGTTCACAAGTATGAATGCACACCAGTTCAAGATGGCTGGGCGTTCAGAAAGTGGTTAAACTTTGGCCGAGTAGCTGAATCGGGTTACGGGCAGACAGATAGACAGCCAGACCAAAATTTTTGCGTTGAAGTATCCCAAGAAAGACTGTCGTATTTAAACGTCACAGTTTCACCGCAAATGCGAAGCAATGAATGCGATTGCAAGAAATAGGAATGTCACACGAAGAACGACAAGCAGCTCTTCCAGCTTTCCGAGGTAAAAACAAAGAAGGACGCGCAGGTATACACAGGACCAGCGTGAACTAACAACTGTCACAGTTGTTACGCATTTGTGTTTGAGCAACACGCTGCAAGTGGCGACAACAGAACCCGATGCTCTCAGATATTCTTCCTTTAAACTGCGGTACGCGGAATGACCCCTCTGCGTCTCCTGCCACGCGGTGGCGTCTGACGCAAGGTGTGGGCACCGTTCTTTCTTTTTTTTTTGTTCCACATCACGACTGGGCACAGAAAGAGGCCCATTTTTCATGCGCATCTCAAGGGCAGTTTTCTAATGGAACGGAAATTTAGGAGCGTTGCGTAATAGAAAACACGCTCCAGCGCCTGAGAGATCTGCATACCGCCAGCGGTAAATGGCGCCTTAAAAAGCTTGCCTTTACTATTCCGAAGCATACATGGCGTCTGTCTGTTGTCGCTGAACAGGCTTAACATGTTGTAGCTTAACAGGCTAAAATACTCCCGCTTCTCACCGTCCCCCCTTTTTCTTAGCGAAGAAGTTATTGCTGGCTGCAGTTTGTCTACAGTTGCAATAAACTGCCGTCATGCCGGCGCTCGCTCTCTTTGCCGTCGTCTGAATCTCCACTCGTACGTGCGCCCGGCGCGCTCTCCCGTGGCGGCGACTTCTGCCTGGGATGCAATGACTCGGATGGTGTAGAGAACATGTACAGACCGATAGAGAAAGAGACAGACAAATGGAAGCAACGGGATAGAAAGAAAAAGACAGGAAGAAAGGGCGACAGACATCGAAAGTAAGAAAGAGACAAAAAGATAGAGAGACTGGGAACGAAAGCGGGAGAGAGGTAGAGATAGAAAGAAAGAGGAAGCTAGAAATAGAAAAAGAGAAATAAAGAAAGGAAAGGAGGGGAAACATAACCTAACACCACGTAACGCTAGTCACGGGCGATGTTACCGCCAAAATCACGTGACATATGCTACGTGATGTTCCGGGCAAAGTGACGCAACACTAGTCAGTGACGTATAATAACGTAGCACTAGTCACATGACATGTCACCCCCAAGATCACGTAACGCTCGTCACGTGACATCTACCCGCCAAACCCATGTCTTTTAGGCGAGGAAGGCGCCCGGGCTTGTGATGTGAGCTTCTTCCTCGGTGGTCCGAGAATTCGCTCCGTTCTCGCTTCCAGCCTCACTACTGGAGCAACTTACCTTCGCTGCTACCTCAGTCTTCGGACTAGTAGTGCGGAGCTGGAAAACCTTTTGCACTTTCTTTTTTGTGCGCCTCATTTTGTCTCCGCTCTCATTTACATCTTTCTTTCCATTACTGCTTGTGTAGGGTAGGGAACCGGACGTTTCGGTCCTGGTTGGCCTCTCTGCCTTTCCCTAATTTGTACCTCCCTCCTTCTGCCTTCCCTCTCTCTCTCTCCATCTTTGTGACTGAACTTCAGAAACATGGACATCGGGAACATTCGCAGGACACTTTTTTTTAATCATCGCGTCTTTCCGATTGACAATTCGTAATTTGCATGTAGCAGTCAGTGCTGTATTCCTTACGTAAACTGAAATGCTCAGCACGTATACTACTTTATTTGGCTTCTCTCGGACGGTATAAAACAAAATTGTCAGCGATTGATGATCCAGAGAAACAAAGTAAATTTGCCGCACTTTGGGATTATATATTGTGTCGCTAATGCATCGCTGGGCAGTTATAGTTAGCCAGTACTTTTTTGCAGAGTACTTAAAAGGCGAGAACGTCGGTCGTCTGTTTATTAGTAAAGGTTATAGATAAATGAGATGCGAAGGCTAGGGAACATAACCTGTTAACCTGGAATGATTGCTGGATTCAGGCTCGACAGAAAAGTTGAACGGAAAGCATTTAAAAGTAAGGGCACTAGCACAAAAAAAAAACGAAGAAAAAAAAACCGCGGGAGTGTGATAACTAGAGACCGGATTTTAGGCAAATGCCAATTTTGTTCCTTGCGTTCCTATCGGGCCACTTTGATGTATGAGCATGAATTAGGGGTTGAGGAGGCCTTTTATAGTGTTTTTATAGTGCCTATAAATGCCTGCTTTGGAGGTTTGTGCCTAAATGTCTGTAAGTGCCTATAAATGCCTCTTTTCAAAATGTGTGCCTATAATAACGCTATTTAGCCTCAAATTTTGCTTTCGAGTACAGTTTTAGACTGTAATTCATATTACCGGACAAAATCGACGTTTCGAAACTCAGTGGGATACAACAACCTAGCTCCCTAGTTCAACAAACTTCTGGAAAACAACCGCTTTCCAGAAGTTTGTTGCAACCGTTTCCCAGAAGCAACAAACGCAACGGGACGCGCCGGTCACCTTACCCCACCTCACTGACATGGCGCGAACGGTTGGAGCAGGGGGAGAGGAAAAGACGCCATTTCTGCAAGCCTAAATGGGAGCACGTCCCAGCCTATACACTGGAATGGGGAGAGGAAAATAAAGGTGGGAAGAGGAGAGGGGAAGAAGAGAGTGGAATCCATGGCGGAGGACGTGGCGGGCGGCTTTTACACGTGGTTTTCCAGTCCAGTGTTCTCAACGAATTGAAGCACCTCCTTGAAGACCTGGGTGTGGTGGGGGGCAGAGAACAGGAGGTACCTATGTGCAGCAGGAGGAAGACGAAGAACGAATGCGAAACCAATGAGTGCCGTCAGGGGAAAGTAGAGTGTTTGTAAAAAAAAATCAGACGTGCACATGGCTTTTGTTTCGTTTGTAATTTACGTCTTAAAGGGCGCTTCACCAGGTCACATGAGAAATTTTAGTTAGACACTGGAAGTGTTTGCGTGCCGAACGAAGAGCATTGTACCACAAGAACTTTTAGGGGCGAAGCTCCTTATCCCGTGGGTCGTGCGTCCCATGTTTCTAGTAGTAGCCACCTGCTGGTGACGATGACGATCGCGATGCCATACAACACGTCATCGTGCCATACAACACATCAGCGTCATAACGATGACGCTGATGACGATGACGATCACGATGCCACCACATGGAATGTACCCACTATTCGTCATAACAATGACGCTGATGACGATGACGATCGCGATGCCATACAACACATGGCATCGCGATATGGTCTCACATGCATATCGTTTGACCACATGCAACCAACCACCATCACGTCTTTGATGATGTACCTCCGGAGCTTCGCCCACTCATCATCATTCACTCCGCGGATATGCTGCGATTTTTTTACCTGGTTCATTATGAGCCGCGAAAGCATGATGCCGGTAGGTGAGCTTGAAATTTTTGCGACTCGCAAGCCAAATTCCTTCCCTGCCCTCTTCGGTATCAGAGCAACTAGGAGCCGGAAGATCACATGACGTCGACGCATCAACACGTCATGCGCACGCAAGGTTACACTGTGTGCCCATGACATGCCCAAGCCAGGTCGTGCACACAAGCGGTGTTGTATCGTTTCGGCGTTCTATCTAGTGTACTGCCTGTTTCTGTGGGATGGATCCCTCTAAGCGTTTGGAGATGCTGGCATGGATCATGTATCCTCACCAGGACGCAGCTTGTCGCACCGCTGGAACTGCTTTAACGGACGATGCACCAAAAACACTAAGCGTTGTCAGGGCTGGCCCCGGCTCGACGCGGGAACGGCGAGAACACGAACGCAAATGAAATGTAGGCAGGAAAGTCACGCATCGCGCTCGATTCGAAAAAAAAATAAATAAAAATGCACACACATTCCGTTTGTATGTTTTAATATTTCCATCAACTTTCATTCTTCTATTCAAGCAACAAATTGCAAAAATTACACATGTCGCCTCGAATAATTCTCGCAGTGTCACGGGCTACTGTGACGTACGCAGGACCATTCCATGTTGTACGTCACCTCCTCAATATTGGTGCGCGCGCCCGTGAGGTTAAGGGCAAGCGGCATTCAGTCTGACATTTCACCTCTTTCCGGGGCGCGTTGAGTTGCAAATCTTGGCAGACATGATCGTTAGCGCGCAGTACATGCATTACAATTCTAGCTCGAAACGCTCAAACCTGGTAAAGGGGCCCTTTATGGTGTTCACACAGAAAGGAGAAATTGACCCTGCGCGATTAGACTCGGCCAATACGAGGCTAACAGACCCTTAAGATCTGGCCTTTTAGCGGTCCGGCTATTGGATCTTGTGCTGCCTTTCCCAGCCATGCCGAAAAGAAACAGACCCAGGAGCGTGTTTATCCGACGGTGGATTAACTCACCATGCTGGACAATAAAAGGAGAGTGCGTGTTCTGCAAACCATGCGGGAAGAAGGACAACTGCATGGCTATGTTAAACCATTACCGCCTTTGTGACGTCATAAACTATAACATTTGTTTGCTTTCCTGTCGTAAACACAGGTCGCGCACGTCTTTATTTGAAAATTTGAGTTTTTGTAACAACTTATTGTGCCTATATTTACGATTTTGGGGGGCCTAAAACTCTGTTTTGCCTGCCTATTTTTGACGCCTAAAACTCTATTTTTAGTGCCTAAATATCCGGCCTCTAGTGATAACCAAAGAGCTCGTGCGAGGAGCGAAATTTGAGTGGCGCCTTTCTCGTTTTCTGGCGACTTACAATAACGAGAGCTGAGTCAACGTTCCTTCATTCAGAGACAAGTGTATGCTTCAGCAAAAATATATTTGGGAGCTTCTTTCAGAGAGCGCGGCAGACACCGAGAAGGGTGTTTCGCCGAGCCTTTTAACGTAGCAGTCGGCAATTTCGCTGCGATTCAGCCATCGACTCGGCAAGCTGGAAGCTTCGCACCGCTGAATGCCGACCAGCTCCTCCTCTTTTTCCTTTACGTTTTTACCATCGTAGCTAGTGAGGCGTAGCTTGGCAGTGGAGCAGCACTGCCGCGAGCCGAACCACGAAAGCTTAATAGGCCGGCTTTCAATAACGAGCTGTGGGCGTGGCTTTTCTTTGTCGAGTAGTGACGTGAGTTGGAACCGTTTCATTTGGTCGCGGAGTGCGCAGGTAATGAGGCAGCCACGTCGATACGCTCGCCCATCTCGCCTCAGATCGGTCACGTTGCGCTTCCGTGGATGGCAGGCCTGTTCTATGGAGATTGCAAGTGGTGAACATATATTGAGTTCTACTAATTAACTGAATTGAAGGCCGAAATGGCTGAAAATTGTCCTTTCAGGATTCGGTGGTAACTATGTCATATACATCACAGCTTTTAGGGATGGCAACACGCTAAAAATAGTCGTTCCTGAACAACGAGGCATGACCAGGCGTTTGCCGAGAATACTGTACAGCAGGGGTCTCAAAAACGCGGCCCGCGGCCTGTGCATGACTGTCTTCGCCCCACTTTTTTTTTATTTTTATAATAAGTATGTGCATGAGCAACAGAGGCATCACTGGTCTAAAGCATTGTTGTCGTGAGGCATCCAATGTCGTGACCATGAGTTGTAGCGTAACCATGAAAGAAAAACAGTATCTCAGAATTGGCGTCCAGATTTAACTCAACTGGAGAACGGTATCGAGATGTTGCTGGATGTAATTCTGGCCCCAAATCTTCTTCAGAAATGACCCAATTTGAGATATGAATAGGTTTTGTTTTTCAATGGCATGGTTTGCTGCCAATGTCTACGGTCTAAAAACTAACCCCCCTGCCCCCCCCCCCCCCCTCTTTTACCTTCTTCCCTGACCCGGCTCTGGTGGGGCTAAATTCAACGACTGCGGCCCACCGCCTGAGATAAGCTTGAGACCCCTGCTGTACAGGGTGCGACAGCAAACTAGCCAGACTTTAAATTGACGCTTATGCACTCTATGACGACGAGATCAAATGCAAGTCGTTTATTACTGCCTGCAGTAAGTGACGTTATTTTTTTCCTTTCTGCCTAAATTCCTAATTAGGTGCGATTATTTAACCAACTTTTGAAGCAATATAGCTATGTAGAAGACTTGAATGGAAAATAGAAAGCTCTTTTCCAAAATGGCAGATTTTCCAAAACTTCCAGTTTCAAACTTTCTATCTATTAAGGACCCTTTTGTATTGTGGGGTCATCAGTATTAACCCTTTGACACCCCTTTGAGGGTCAAACACACACATGTACGTCTTCTGCTAACAGCCACAAGACCGTCACTTGTGCCGGTTTCCATGCCGCAAATGAGTCTAGCGGACGAATCACCGCTCGACTGTCGAATCAGGATCGGTTTCAGTAAATTTCAGCCCGTCATACGAGGAGTTACTTATAAGTTAAGACTCCGTTGCGGATGAGTGAGTGACATGTGAAAAGCTTGCACAGCGAGACGATGCTGACTGGATCAAAAGTGGCTTTTCTTCCCTCGTGTTTCCCCTGAACGCCACTTCGTGCACTTATACTTGTGTGGCTTTGAACTACACAGCCGTTTATTTCAACGCATAGTTTTCAAACAATCGTAGAGGTTTTTCGAATTTATCTTGAAGTTACTCACGAATAAACCATGTGAATGGTACAACAGAAATGATCTATTTGTCCCCTTTACGGTCGCCCAGAAAATTTTAGGCATTTTTTTTCTCAAACAGACATATTTGAGTGAAGAATTTATTCGGCAATATACACATATACACATTTTCTGGGATGCATTTCGCGAGAACGTCGACCATGAAAGGGATAAGCAGAAAAAACTGTGCAGTTTCACTCAGCGTGAAAACTATAGGAAGGGCGGATCAGGGATTTTCCGGCCCATCAACGACGCTGGCGTTCTGAACGTGAAGCCGGGGTTGCCGTTGGGTGGACATGAAAAGGCGCCGGAACTCACGCCAAAAGTAGCCAAAGTATCCATGTCATTTGATATTATCGCCAAATTTCTAGCCAAATAGAACAGAAGCGTTAGTGTGAACAGTCTTTAGTATAGATGAATAAATAAAACCATCTTGAATAAGTAAAACCACATGTTTAAGAAAGAACCATGGCGCCAACTGGAAATTTTCTTCGGCAACGGGGGAATATCCATCGATTCCGCGAGTGACCAGGAGTCCGTGGACAACAAAACATCCAGGTGGGCCAATTATTTCGGACGTTTATCTGTGAAAAACCTTGGCGAGTGCGCGGGACGCTGCTGGGCCTCGGGCCTAGCAGCAAGTACGAACGCGCGACTGCCGCTGACACCATGTCGACGCAACCCCTGCTGCCAGTTATTCGTGGCTACGACCCGGAAAGTATGCAAGTACAAGAAATCCAGCTGACAGCTCCATCATCGGCCAATTTTTCCCCTCATTACGAGGGGGGTACTTCGAGAAATGCGTCGCAACCGCGCCGGCGCTCGCACACCTCCGACGGAAGCAGCGACGCTGACAAGCTGTACTCCAGGGGCTATTTCCACACTTTCTGGTGGTGGTTCCAGCAAGAATATAGGTGCACTGCGCTACTCGCCTCACATGGCTCCCGATGAGTACGTGGTCGTTATCAAACCCAGGGAAAATTGCAACCTAAAGCAATACAGAGGCACGGGCAGCATCGGCAACGCCATACGGGCAGCCATCTCCCAACATAGCGGCAACGCAGAAGCAGCCCCGAACCTGGCTCATCAATACAGCCTACACCCGCTGTGGGAACAGAATCTGGTCGTCGTCGGCACCAAGGAAGAGTGTGTGCTGCACATCCTCCTCAGCTTGAAACAGCTGCGGTTGACCGACAAAACAACCATCAACGTGCAAGCTTATCTCAAAGCTACTGACAACATGGGCAAGGGTGTAATCCGGCTGGCCAACACGTTCACCACAGATTACATTCTGGAGAATACCACCTCGCCTAATAACCTAATCATCGGTGCCCGCAGGCTTGGCTCCACAAATGTAGTGACGCTGACATTTGAACACAGCAACATCCCAAGGCTCGTCTTCTTCCTCAACGAAGCCACCCTAGTGCAACAGTACAGGAAAACCAACGCGGTTTGTGCCATGTGCGGGAAGGCTGGACACCGCACGGACGTGTGCCCCGCGCCCGTGCCGGAGACCGAAAGGTGTGCGCTGTGCGGCAAAACTGGACTGGACGCGTCGCAACCACACGAGTGCCATCCAAGCTGTGCGCTCTGTGGCGGGTCGCACGCTACCGGCTGTCGAGAGTGCCCGCGCAGATATCACCAACCAGCCCCCGCCAAGCCCCCAGGCCAGCAGGCTGGCCAAACACGCGACTGCAGCCGGACACCATCTGGTGACCGCCAAGGACAGGAAGAAAGCATCAACGCAGCCGGCAACGACACCCCCAAATCTACTTCCCGGTCTCGATCCAAGAAGCGGGCGCCGTCCCGATCCAAATCACGGTCCCAGTCCCGGTCCCGGTCCCGGTCCAGGGGAGCCCAGCCAGTCCAGAGGCCCAACGAACGGAGCCAGACGTCAGCAGCGCCGGCGCCGGCCCTCAAGCTGACGGGTCCTCAGGTGAGCTGGGCATCAAAGGTCGCCTCCCAAGGCCCACAAAATAGCTCTCAAAATACAGAATCCCCGTTAATCGAACAGCTTTTAGGCACTATTGAAAAACAAAATCGAATGCTAACCGAACTGAAGCAGCTCGTCGCGCAGCAGAGGCAGGGAAATAGCTTGTCTTCGACAGGCCACTATACAGAGAACTCAGTGTCCCCAGACGTCCTCTGTAGCTTCCGCAGACTGCGAGATGTCCCTCCCATCTTCCAGGACGCCAGAAACGGACATTGGTTCTACCCAACGCAGCAGTTCGACCTCGCATAAACAGGCCTCAATCGCCGATATGGTGGACAAGGCCTTAGATGAGAAATTCAATGCTTTTACAGCAATCATAACCCAGAAGATCGAGCAATCTATCTTCAGCCACGTCAGCGCACTTGAAGCCAGAAACACGCACCAATTTCAAGAACTCACTGCGCCGTACATCACTCAGATGGAATCAATCATAGCCAAATACAATCGGCAAGTAACTCAACTCAACGAAGGCAAGCATACCAAGGGCGTCAAGCAGCTGTCTGGGCGACGTGACATGCCAGCTTCAGCCTTACACATCAATCTAGATAGCGACGACGCCTCCACTATGCCACGTGATGGCTAGCCGTGATTCGAAGTTTACAGTAATACAGTGGAATTGTCGCAGCCTGCGCCGTAAAACAGCATCGCTGCATCAATATATTAAATCCTTACATTCAGTACCTGAAGTAATCGCTTTACAAGATGTCGGGCAACACGCAGCCAAACTGTCTACATACACAGCTTATGCTAGTGCCGACGGCGTATCAGCAGTTACGTTCGTCAATAACCAATATGCAGCTCTGCAGCACGACCTTGACCTCAGGGCCGCTACCTTGCAATATGTATTCATTCAATTTCTGCCACGTAAGAAGTATCATCATTCAATATACGTTCTGAATATCTACAGTCGCCCAGCGGACCGACACCATACGTTTACCGAGGTGATCCGTAAGGCAAAAGCCATAGCTGTACGGGCTCCCCTGCTAATTCTGGGCGACCTCAACGCCAAACGTGCGGATTGGGGCTACTTTATCGAAGATGCCAAAGGGCGCAAGTTGCATAACCTAATGACGATAGAAGGACTCACGCTACTCACGGACGCGGACTATCCCACGCGGATTGGCAACAGCGTATCGCGAGACACCTGCCCAGACCTTACCATGGCTCTTAATGCTCCGCATCCAAAATGGCTAAACTCCCAGGAAGCGCTGGGCAGCGACCATTACCTCATCCATACCACCATAACATATGGTCGTCATAAAGCACCCGATAAATCAGTCCGACTGGTGGATTGGCACGCCTTCCGCAGGACGGAAAACTTTCCATTTCACCAGCCGCCCAATTCCTATGCCGAATGGTCGCAAACACTCATGCAGCTGAGGCGGGAAGTGACCAAAGAAATCAAAACCAACCCGGAAACACCAGCGGTAGATCAGCACCTTCTGCACCTCTGGTATGCAAGACGCCAACTGACCAGACGATGGAAGCGCCAAAAAGCTCAACCGCAAGCTCAAACTTCGCATCGCGGAGGTTACGGCACAAGCAGAGGAGTATGCCATCAAACTTGCGAAAGAAAATTGGTTCGCGAAGTGTGACGCCCTAACGGGCACATTGCACACTAAATCAGCCTGGCACTTGCTCAGGCATCTTATAGACCCAGAACAATCACGTGGAGCCGCCCGTCGAAACCTTCAACGGGCAATCCATTCTAATACAGGGGACACTGCTCAACTCTTTCGAGATTTATTTATTTTATTTATGACATACAGCAGGCCCAAGTAAGGGCCCAAGCAGGAGGGGCATGGGAAAAACAGTACAAAATATAAAAAAGGAAGCAACATTGTAAGTATGGAACAAAACAGGGATAGCTATACAAGCATTGGCATATAAACAAAGCATATACATGTTCAGAGCAATAAGAAGGAAAAAACAATAAAAAAGGAAGCAACATTGTAAGTATGGAACAAGACAAGGATAGCTATACAAACATTGGCATATAAACAAAGCGTATACATGTTTAGAGCAATAAGAAGGAAAGAAAAAAACAAGAAAAAAGGAAACAAAAAAAAACCGACAAAATACTTATAATCTTAATTGTGCAATTGCGTCAAGATTGGACAGATGTTCACAAGGTAAGTTGTTCCAGTCTGTTATTGTACGCGGGAAAAATGAATACTTAAATAAGCTAGTTTTAGCGCTATAAGGCGTTAGGGATTCAGCATGACGATGCCTTGTCCGACGGGCTTCGAGCGGATTTATAAAAGGCTGTGGGTTAAGGGATAAACGGTTATTTTTCAGTAAGAACAAGAATTTTAGTCTGAGAATTTTCCGCCGTAGTTGCAACGTTGGAATGTTATTAGCTAGCATTATGGTTGATGGGAGTCAGTTGAACGGTATTTGGAAAAAATGAATCTAACTGCTTTGCGTTGTATCATTTCTAATGCGTCAGTGTTACGTTTGGTGTAAGGATCCCACACAATGCATGCATATTCTAATTTCGGACGGATTAGCGAGTAATAAGCTGTTAGACGAGTGTTGAAGGGAGCCTGTTTTAATTTATGCCTTAAAAAGCAAAGCTTACGAAAGGCCGACTTACAGATGTTAGAAACATGCGTATTCCAGGATAAATTGTTAGTTATAGTAACACCTAGGTACTTGTATTGAGTAACTTCTGTCAGAGGTTTGGAAGCGATGTTATAGGAGAAGGATAATATTTTAACTTTTTTAGTAATTTTCATAAACACTGATTTTTCTGCGTTTAATTGCATATTCCATTTGCGACACCAGGACACTATGTTTTGAAGGTTAGAATTGAGTGCAACTTGGTCATCTCTGCTAGTTATTTCATTGAACACCACGCAGTCATCAGCGAACAATCTGATTTGTACGGGCTCTGAAATTATGTTAGTGATGTCATTAACGTATATTAAAAATAACAAGGGTCCTAAAATACTGCCCTGTGGGACACCGGAAGTGACCGGCAGTTCACCTGAAAAACTATCATCAAGAACAACAAATTGCTTACGGTTAGTTAGATAGGCAGTAATCCAATTAATTATATCTGGAGATCTGGAGGACAAATACATCAATACCTCCGTGAGCGCTGACCACGTCCCCGATTACAACGGAATCGCGAACCCGGAAATGGACAAAGACTTCACGCCTTCGGAGATTAGAGCGGCCAATTAATATGATGCGTCGTGGGACGGCTCCAGGTCCTGGCCAAATTACTACCACCCTTATGGCCAACTTAAGTGACGACATGCTCAATATATTTACTGATCTGATTAATAGGTATTGGGTCGATGGTATACTTCCTCAGGAATGGAAATCGGCCGAAGTTACCTTCATTCCCAAACACGGAAAACCAATCAATATCGACAACCTTCGTCCCATCTCCCTGACCTCTTGTGCCGGCAAGGTAATGGAGAAGGCACTCTACATTCGGCTTACTGAATACATGGAAGCTAAGGACCTTTTCCCAAATACAATGTTTGGCTTTAGAGCGCATTTATCGGCGCAGGATGTGCTACTTCACCTAAAGCACGACATAATCGATCACCCCAGTGGTGCCACTCAACAGGAGCGTGCCATTCTGGCGATTGACTTTGAAAAAGCCTTCGATAATGTCCGGCACTCGACTATCCTGGCCAACCTGACTAAAATAGGAAGCGGTCAACGTACGTATGACTACGTGCGCAACTTCCTGCACAACCGTCACCTGACCATACGAGTAGGCGGTGCTACGTCAGCCCCCATCACAATGGGAGACTCTGGAACACCGCAAGGGGCAGTAATCTCGCCACTACTATTCAATGTAGCATTGCTGGATCTTCCTAGAGCACTCAACAAGATACCCGGCATCAAGCACGCAATATACGCAGACGACGTTACTATATGGACCAATACCGGCAGCATGGGACAAATGGAAGAAGCACTTCAACGGGCTGCGGATACTGTGGAACGCATCGGTCGAACATGTGGTCTTCGCTGCTCCGTCACAAAATCAGAATTGCTGGTATTTAGACAACGTGGCAACCACATTCCTTTGAATATCAAACTTGAGCAATCCCCGGTCAAGGAAGTGGAAACCATCCGCGTCCTCGGAGCCCACATTAATAATCAGGGCAACAACACAGTAGCAATTCAAAAGCTCCGTACTACCTGTACCAATATCTCGCGAATGATATCCAGAATTTCCAATCGCCACCGTGGTATGAAGGAAGCGGACATACTGCGTCTTGTACAGGCCTTTGTGATCAGTCGTGTCACTTACAGCCTTCCGTACCTGCGCATCCTGAAAAAAGATGAACTGAAATTAGACCGCCTCTTGCGACTTTCATATCGGAAAGCACTCAATCTACCCCCCATGGGCCATGAATGACAGGCTGCTTGCGATGGGCATATACAATACAGCGTCAGAGCTCTTCGAAGCTCATCATACGAACCAAGTCATTCGGCTTGCGCGCACCAAAGCAGGTCGCGCCACGCTAGACGCCCTTGGCATCAATCCGCCAGTGCAGGTCGCCAGTAAACTATCGCTACCACCAGAATGGCAGAAGGAAGTCAATATTCGGCCTTTGCCTCGTAATATGCACCCCGTCCACCACAAACACAGGCGAGCTGCCAGAGCCAAAGTATATAACAAGTATTCAGATTGTGAAGACGCCTTTTTTGTAGATGCCGCCGGACCCCTGCACAACCGCGCCACGGCAGCCGTGGTAAACAGGGGACAGGTCGTGGACTCTATCTCGGCTACCGGGATAGACATTACGGCCATGGAAGAGGCCGGTATTGCCTTAGCCATGCGTAATCCAAAAGCCACCTTTGTCCTCACGGATTCCCAGGCGGCATATCGTAATTTCGCCAGAGGTCAAGTCGGCCGCTTAGCGCATTCCATACTGCAACAGGCTGCGGCCTCTCGTCAAGAGGGTCAGTGGATATAACTGCTATGGGTACCAGGGCACACAGGAGTTCGAGGCAATGAGCTCGCTCACGCCTCCGCCCGCGATCTCTTACACCGGGCCTCCGCTGCTTCATCCACAGCGCAACTTCTCGCTGACCAGGACGACCCCCAGCCTCTCCTCTCTTATGCTGATATCCTGCAACACATTAGGCTGAGTAGACGCACTCTACCCCCACCTGCTCCTAAATTAGACAAGGCAACGCAGGTCGCGTGGCGACGATTACAGTCATTAGCCTTTCCGAATCCTTATGTTTTGTCCAAGATAGATCCCTCGGTGTACACTCCGAAATGCAAATTCTGTCCCGAGACGGCCACGTCCCGAGTGCCAAAACAATCCCAGTATATCGGCCAACCATAATCCTACAATAGTCGAGTGGGAGGCGACCCTGTCCAGCTCTGACCCAGTGCAGCAACAAGCCCTGGTCGACCGAGCCCGGACGGCGGCAAGAGCCAATGGTCTTCCGGACTAGGAGGCCCACCCACTAGCGACTTATTTGCTCGCAATAAAATGTTTTATTCTCTCTCTTCGGCAACGGGGTCGCAAAGTAGCCAATTTGGCGCAATGTAGCCACCAATGGCAACCCTGCGTCCAGCCTGCTCGGCGTCCATGGCTGGAAAAGAAAAAAATCATTTGTGATCCAGTGGCCCCCCTGTCACCTGCTCCTTTCCCTCTCCTTTTTGCCACTATGATATCACTAACGTTCCCATCGCTTCCCTTTCTTAACGCTTGTTATAATATAGTATACATGGATATCTATGTCTTAACCTCCCCTCCTACTCACCATGACTTCTATTTCTACCCCTAGGTGTGCTATACTAAACATGACTATGCTAGGTTTTACATTGTCCCTTCCTCCTTCCTTTCTCCTCACCTTCATTTCATTTCTCCGGCATCATTCCCTCTCACCGCCCATTTGCTACACTATTTAGACATATCTATGCTATACATAGTTTTGCCTGCATGATGCCATACATGTATGTGCTAAGTTTTATTCTTTCCTCTGCTGTCTTACCTCCTCCTCACCCTGAGATCCCTCCTAAGTGCCCACACTTCCATTCTCTACCATTTTGCTATACCATACCATGTGCTTCGAGTTGTCGATGGATTCACCCTCGCGCTGACAATTGCTAGCTTCCTGGTTAGCTCAATTGGTAGAGCGACCGCCCCGGATAGGCGTTGGTCCCGGGTTCGAACCCCGGACCAGGACGAATTTTTCGGCAACTAAGAAGCTTTTCTTTCTGAGAAATCCGTACGGATTTCCTTGTGGCTTCGTGCTACAAACGGGTGGTTGTCTATTTTCCCTTTATTAACCCTTCCGCCACCTTGCGGGTTTCCGCAGAACTCATTTGCATGCCTGGTTATGCTGTACATTTATTTATTTATTTATTTAGTCATACTGTTAACCCTCTGTTGAGGGTTGTTACAGGAAAGGGCACAATGAATAACTCTTCACACACAAACATTTAACAACGGCCAACTAACAAGCAACATCATAGTTGTCACAAATATCTATCTAAAAATACATGAAAATCAGATACATCATTTGTTTGCACAGCTTCCTCTGGCAAACTGTTCCACAAGTTAATGGCATCAGGGAAAAAAAGAAAATCGAAACAAATCAGTACGGGTTCGTATTGGTTGGACAGTGAGGGGATGAGTTGTTCGCAGAGGCCGTTTTTCAAGCTGCTGTTTTATATATGTATCTTTATTTATTTTTACCTTTCCATGAAATATCTGAAAGAACAGTTTCAATCGACACTTCTGTCGTCTAACTTCTAACAGTTCTAAATCGCATGCCTTTAACATGTCTGTTACCGAGTCTGTTCGCCTGTATTTCGAACAAATAAAGCGTACAGAAATTCTCTGCATACGCTCCAATTTTTTCTTAAGAACCTTCTGATGCGGGCTCCAAACTGCGCTAGCATACTCTAAGACAGGACGTATATAAGTTTTATATGCCAATAATTTCACCTTTCTCGTCGCTTTCGGTATTCTTTTCCTCAAAAAACATAATTTTTTATATGCTGATGAACAGATGTTGTCCACATGATGAGTCCAATTTAAATTATCTGTAATCGTTACACGCCCAAGTACCTAAAGCTAGTCGAGTTATGCAGAATTATATCCTCAATCTCATATTCAAACAAAAACGGACTTTTCTTTTTCGTTATGTGATTGTAAGTGGACTTCTTGTAATTAATTTCCATTCCCCATTTCCTGCACCACGTACTTAGCGATTGAAGACAGCGGTTTATTTTAAGCTGGTCGTCTCTGCATGTAACTTGGCAATAAATCAGACAGTCGTCTGCAAAAAGCTTAATTTTTACAGGTGATTCAACAACTGAGGCTATGTCATTTATATATATCAAGAATAAGAGAGGTCCTAGCACAGAGCCCTGCGGTACTCCCGAATATAAACCTCTAAATTGCTTGATACTCCATTTTTAACTTTAACGGCTTGTTTACGATGTGATAAGTATGCACCAATCCAATCAAGCAACTGCCCACCAATTCCTACACAGCGAAGTTTAGAAAGAAGTTTATGGTGAGATACTTTATCAAACGCCTTAGCGAAATCGATACATATAACATCAATTTGCTGACATGAATCGAGAGAAATACAAAAGTCATGAATAGTTTCGATAAGTTGCGTAACAGTAGAAAGGCCAGATCTGAAGCCGTGCTGGAAAGGGCATAATATATTATTTTCCTCTAGAAACTGTCTTATATGTTTTGATATGACGTGTTCAATCATTTACAGCACACGGATGTCAGAGATACAGGTCTATAGTTGTTTACTAACAATCGGTTACCACTTTTAAATATTGGGACAACTATTGCACTGCGCCAGTCTTGGGGTAACGAGCAACAGTTCAAAGATTTTTGAAACAGTAAAGTAAGGTAATAAGACAACCACTCTGCATATCGCCGCAAAAAAATAGTGGGTATACCGTCAGGTCCGGCAGTTTTCTTTGTGTCTAATAGCAGTAACTGGTTGAATGTTCCTTCACGAGTTATGCAGATTTCTTCCGCTATGCATGCCAATGGAGTAGCACATGACTATGATATTCATGCTTTCGCCTGTGTGACGCCAAGCGACAACATCCGATGGCAGCAAATGACATTAGATGACAGCTTTACCCCTAGAGTGCTCCACTCTTAAAAATATAAATACGAATGCTTTCGCGTCTTCAGGAGCGCCCCCACCTCAGCTGCTTGGTACATTATTAGGGCGAGAACAAATAGCGCAAAAAATTATTCTCCCATCTCAAGCACTGCTTCTCAGAGATTTTCCAACTTTTGATGGGTGCGATGGTCCGTGGTGTCGCGACTCGCCACCGGCCCTCTATCACATCTCATGGGGTTGTACTAAAAGGCCAAATAACTTCAACTGCCCCGAGCATAAGTATATACTAGAAAACTGTTTGTAGCAATGGGAAGCACTCCTGTCTAGCTCGGACCCGTAGGTACAACTAGCGCCTTCCAGACCACGTCCGGCAGGCGGCACAAGCCAGCGGAGCCTTGGACATGGGCTCCGCCCATCTAGCTTCTTAATTCCTTCCTTTTCCCTTAATAAATGTTATTCTTATTCCCGTTCTTATAATGACACGCGTTGAACTCCATGTTCAAGGAAACAAAGGCTGTTTTTGCCGCATGAGACATAAAGACACTAGCATACACATTTGTGCTCCTTTGAGAATTTAGCCATTGTTAGGCAAAAATAATGTTTGTTTTCCTTTCGTAAT